>CM062295.1:250075441-250152872 GCA_031216915.1 Pictodentalium vernedei
TTTGATGCATGTTTGTCAATCCAAATAATGGCTATAATCTTATATTTATCACTAAAATACCTCACCAGACGTGGATACAATTTTACACACGATTAAAATAGGCGCTTGCCTTCCTCTTAAACCTAAATTTCTTTGTTTTTTCCTCAGCGACATTCTTCCTCAGATAGACAGCTAATTGATTTCACACCTTTGTCGCATCTTGTCGACAGCTTCAAGCAGGCTACTACTTAACGAACACAAGAATTTCGCGCGTCGTACATTTTTATAAACCTTATTAATCATCAAAATACTCATCAGAAGTGAATAAAAATTTTACAAACGAATAATATATACCCACATATACCTGCATATGCACCCTCAATCATTTTTTAACTTGTATTTCCTATTATTTTCTCTGCTGTTCGTTTATGTTCGTTTATGTTCGTTTGTGTTCGTTAAGTAGTAGGAGCCGAACTGATGAGTATTTCTGATTTTATTTTTCTGTAAACCAAATAGCTCATACTTGTTAACCTCCTCCCCCCCCCCACCCCCCCCCCCCCCCACCCCCCACCCCCCCACCCCCCCACCCCCCCCCCCTGTTTGCAGATTTAAGAATCAAGGTGAGCCTACCTGCGTCAAAGACCACCCCCAAGTTTTCAGTTGGGCAGAAACAGAGGCAATGAAACGAAAATATGTGAGTTATCGTACCATTCCACTTACCAAAATCAGGAACTGGATTTTGTTTGGAGTTTACCTTTCGTTTTATAAATTGGGTGTTTTTTATAATGTAAGTGTTTCTTCTTTATTAAAAAATAAAATATCTCAATCAACATCAGGTCTTGTTTATTTTTTATCAACCTCTTTTTTCAAACTCCAGTTGTGCAGACTCATGTCAATAATTTGTCTGAAACACGCTCACAATGAAAAATGTTCTCCCAATGGTTTAAAAAAATGGCGAGGCATATACAGTAATTTTTATAGACCTGTTTGAAAAACGGTTGTATTATGTTATGGCGCTGTCTGTCTGTCCGCTGTTCGTCTGTCCATCCGGCGACAGTTGTATTCCATGCTCTACAGAGCGTGATTTCAATTGGATTTAAAAATATTTGATATACTGCAGACCAGAATAAGATCTCGCGCAAGTTCGAATTTCGGTCATTTTCAACAGTTTTCTTAGTAGTTATTCCCCCCTTTAATACTTAGAAATCGAGCAAATTATGCTTTCCGTGCTCTACAGACCGTCAACTTAATCAGATTCTTTTCAAATTTAATATGCAGCTTCATGGCCATTATATCTCGCACAAGTTCCGTAAAGTTGCCCTTTAATACTTAGAAATCAGACAAATTATGCTTTCCGTGCTCTACAGACCGTGAACTTAATCAGATTCTTTTCAAATTTAATACACAGCTTCATGGGCATAATATCTCGTTATGTAAATCTAATAATTCGATCCAGAGATATTAACCCTTTATCCATCAAATTAGGCAGTCCTCCAATCCATTTCTACAGTGTATGGTGTACATAATGTCGGCTTCCAGGGCGGCCCCTCCGTCATACAGCTTTCTACTAGTTGTGCGTATGGGTACACATCTGACGATTTCATCGGCCTATTTTTTAATTTTGTGAAGACCTCAGATCGCTTAATATGAAGGGCAGGGGATTGGGCAATGATAGGATGGTGGGGGGGGGGGGGGGGGGAGGAGGACAGACGTAGTGGAGTCAACAAAAATTTCAAACTAGTACCCAAAAGAAACTTGTGCATGGTCCAATTTTGACGGGCATATGTTGCCCCGCTAGGCGGGTGCTCTTGTTCTTATTGTTTTTCTGATAACTGTTCAATTTAGCTTGTGTTGCGGTTCTTTGATATTAGCTTCCAGACAGTGTAACCATCCATGCTGCCGATTCAACAAATCCCTGTGTAAATACACCAGTGTGATGACCCACTCATTGACAGATTGGCATATGTTGTTATTAATATGCCAATGAGCCATGTGTTCTATTTTTACGTCAGATATTTCCCACGGGTGGTTTTGGATTTGATATACTTACCGGTACATCTGGTTCTGTATTGGAGTTAGCTATGCAAACAAAGACAATTGAAAACAAAACCGAATGTTTTCTAAAATTTTTATGTTTTTTTCATTAAAATGATGATATGAAAGTGAAACGTATGTATAAGATAATCATGTGATTTTTTTTTATTTGAGAGAAAATATACACTTTCCTAGAAGGGTTTCTGCAGAAACAAAAGTGTACCAAAAGTAGAATTACTGTTACTTGCCAGTATCTCCCTGTCACATTCTGACCCAACTTACAGGCTCTTGTCCCTCATCCTAAAGCCCACCCCCAAGTTTTTAATTTTCCTACTGCAAGCACCTCCTGGGCTTCGGCTCGGGTCAGTAGGGTAGTTGTAAAAGATTTTGTATCATTTTCATTTCAAATTATTTTTGTTATTAAATTTTTATAATAGTTTAAATTTGAGTTATTGCTGTTGATTCTCAGATTTCTTTCTATTAGCGTTATTGTAATTTTTACATCGTAACATTGGTGGACACAGTGGCTCAATAGGTAGAGGTGCAGACTGCAAGCCGAGAGGTTCTCGGTTCGAATCCCATCTGCGGCAACTGCATTGTGTTCTTGGGCAAGACACTTCACCCCCCCCCCCCCCCATTGCCCATGTGGGAGCACGGATGCGTTGTGTACAAAGGTGTACTGCACATCGATGGTGCACTTGTCTTCAACTAATGCTAACCCTGCTTGTGTGGAGTTAGTATGTTGGGTAGCCTGACAGTTGCTTGCTGTTGCTCAGTGGTTCTCCCCAGGTACTCTGGCTTCCTCCACCCATAAAACTGTCTGACACGAGGGTGACCCCCGGCTGTCGAAAGTGTTGTTAAACCCCAATAAATAAATAGATCGTAACACTAACAAAGAAGAAGAAGATAAAAACAGGAAATATAGAGTGTATGGGTGAGAGAGGATTTGAATGCTTCTGAAGGAAATAAGGACTGTAAGGAGTATCATGAAACAATTTGTATCTGAATGCTTTGAGTTGTGGAGGGAGAGCTGAGATGGAACAGCCTGCAAATGGAGCAGGCAAATAAGGTCTCCAAGAATAAGCAGATGACCAAAGTGTTAAAAAACCTTCTTTATCAAACCTTCAGTTATGATACATTGAGGTGTTTAAAACATTAATTTTGAGGAAAAATAATTTTGTGGCATTCAGTCAAAACTATGAATCAGGATTCGGCAAAGGTGCTTAAAAGTGCTTGAATTTTAAAAATCAAATTCAATGCCTTTGTCAACTAATTTGAACTTCAAACAGAACCATTTTACACACCTTTTGTACAAATTTGTCCTGTTAATTGCATATAGCTTATAGGTTAAACTCAAGTTAATTGAATAAATAATCTTGTTACATGTCGTGAAATTAAATGCTCAGCTTATATCTGGAGTACAGGAAAGTGACCAAATCCCTGTTTACCCTTTACGTAACAAATCGGCTAAATCCACCTAATTTGATGGATAAAGGGTTAATATCTCTGGATCGAATTATTATTATTTAAATATTAAGCAATAGAAAGCATTAGAAAAAAGTATATTTTAAAAAATATTTTAAACCCTTTACCTAACGTAATGGCCAAAACCGGCCAGCGCTATTCTCAAAAATCGCCAATTAATTTTCATTATTTTTTTTCATTTTTTGTCTCAAAAACATAGGTTATGACCCCTCGTTGGAACGAGCTCGTTGAGCTCATTCCAACGAGGGGGTCATAGACCTATGTTTTTGAGACAAAAAATGAAAAAAATTAGTTATTGAAGAATTATTTTGCAAGTGTCGTCTGCTTTTCATGTTAGGTAAAGGGTTAACAAACAATATCATGTGACCCCTAACTAGAATGAGCTCGGTGAGCTCGCCCCAGTGAGTGTTCGCCATATATGGTTTTTGTTAAATGTCTTTTAAAAATTGAAAAAACGATCAATTAATATATATCGCTGTGTGTTGGGTAAAGGGTTAATTGAATACTCTTATTAATTGAATTCACTTCAAAGGTACTGTTAATTGCATATAGCTTGTGTGTTGAACTCATGTTCATTGAATAAAATTAATCGCGTAATATGTTGAGAAATTAAATGAATGCTTAGCTCATATCTAGAGTACAGGAGAGTGACCAAATCCCTGTTAACATTTTTTACATGATGAATCAGCAGTAGTACCCAGCCACGTAATTTTTAAAAAAACAGTCAAAATATTGGGGTTTTTTTTAATATTTAAAAAAAAAAACATATCATGTGACCCCCCCCCCCCCCCCCACACTGGAATGAGCTTGTCATGCTCATTCCAATGAGGGCTCACATGATATGGTTTAAAAAACAGTTAAATTTGAAAAAAACAATAATTGAAATAATAAATTCTGGTATCCTGTGCATTGGGTAAAGGGGTTAATTGAACAATGTTATTAACTGAATAAATTTCACTTCAAAGTTGCTATTCCATCAACAAGGTTCCACTGTAATGTGAATGTTTACCTTACCTGAAACTTCACTATTTATGTGATATAAAAGTTATGTTATTGGAAAGTAATTGTTCCAATTCAAGCAGTTACCTTGTTCCATCAACTAGAAGCATTTTAAATTAGCTGTGTGGTTACTCTTATTTTATTATTATTGATGTACCATGATGAATTCTTTCTGTAGCATGGGAGTAGCTGACAACTTAATCGTTACAACTCAGCATTGTCTGATTAAAGAATCTTTCAACCTCTGTAATAGAATGTCACCCACTCATTTGCAGGTGTCGAGTGCTGTCGCATCTTTCCGTTGGTTATGTGAATGTAATTAGAGTCAGCTCTTGTGATGTTTGTTTTGTTTATTTAAGAAATAACTGTTGTTTTCCTTCGGTTTATGCGATATAACCAAAAAATTTTCAGCACAAGTTTCATAACTCGCGTAGCTTGGCTGTGAAACAAGATATGGATTTTCAGTTTCTCAACAACTTGCACAAATGTTTTCTAATTGAAACATCCCCCACCCCATGAATGAAACAATAGGGCGTGATGAGCAAAGATCTATTTGGCTGCAAAACAGGCTAGGAATTTTCTGCTTTTCTGCACATTGTCTTCTAATGAAACACACCTCTCCAGCCCTGTGTACACCAAGGCACCATCTGTAATGTCAAAGAAACCACTGCAATCAGGTCCATTTCTGAGCAATGAATGTGTCACATCCACTTCATATTATTCAGCCGATTCAATTCATAAAAAAAGGATTGAATTGTGAATCTGTTAACCGTTTCAGTCGAAGAAATGATTCAAACCAGGCCTGGCATTCTTAAAAATGCATGAGGGCTAAAAATCGCACTCTTAGCATGGACAGGCGAGTGATTAGCTCTCCTCAAGCTTACATGTACAAAAGCTAAAAGTTGCAAATTGACGTTTTACTATTAATGAATTCTGCCTATTGGGCTTTGTACATTTTATTTGGTGCTGCTAACAAGGTAGTCTCTGTCAGATGGCCTACACCTGCTACTCCCACACCCCTGGGCCATACCAAGGCCTGGAGGTTTGGGAGAGGTAGTGTGGCTGTCTTACAGAGACCACTAACAGCAGAGATCTGAAAAGATGTGGGTTTTAGGAATAGGTGGTTATGGTAATCATTATTTTCTAAGGCCAGGAGGGCTAGTTTCTGTCCTCTTTATTTTTTTTAAGTGAGCAGTAGACGAGCGAATAAATTGCTCTTCTGAAAATGCCAGGCCTGTTTAAAGTCAAATTTCTGATTTGTAGGGCTCGACTTTCAAGGTCATATCAGGTTAGACAGAAGACCAAGACTGAATCATTAAATAGTGGAACTATACAATTAGATGCTTGTTGAAATAAAGCACCCTGTTAATTACCTTCCTTCACTTTAAAGGTAGACCTTCTGTTCCAGTAGCAATCCATTTTAGCATCTGACACAGCCAGAATAGTTGACATGGACATTTTATTTTTTTAATTTTGCCTCCACGAGCTTATGATGCCATATTGAGCTTGTTCCAAAGAGGGTCTTAATTCTATATATTTGACACAAAAAATATTTTTAATGTGAGTAGCGAAGATGTGAATGAGAGTGAGAGGGAAATGCCAAAAAGTTAGCTGGAAAATATCCGCATCTTCAGAAAAATTTGGTGGCGTTGTTGTTGATAAAATTCTGCCAAATGGAAGGAGATAGTTTAATATTTTTGGTTAAAAAAAATATGTTTTTAGACCGGAGTTTCGATTTCATCGTCCATTTTGGGAACCGAAATGGTAGAATTTGGTTGGCCAGTCTGAAATCTGTCTCAAAATTTTAATGGTTTGCAGATATGTGTAGTCTCACTATTTTAGAGGGAGGCTTACAATTTTCGCGAATAAATTTATGTTAAATGTATTTAAAATTGGGATTTTTAACAGAATCCTATAAAATGTCAATCAATTTTATTTAAGCTATTTAAAATACTTTTTGCTCAGAAATCTCTCTGATGGTCTGTCAGTATCCCCTCCTCCACCACTGGACAAAAGTTCTGTATTGCCCCTGCACCTTTTGGTCATGTTAGATAAGGAGTTGAGACATCCAATCATATACTTGTTCCTTTCTAGTCTACATACTTTGAAATTGTTTTTTTCCAGTGATATATAACTACGACATGGAATAATAACTTTTATTAAAATAGAATTCAAGAAAATCCTAACTGGTATAATTTAATTTTGAAAGCCATGCAATTACCAGAAGAATTTAAACCATAAGAATTTAAATTGGCATATTAGTTTTTGTGTCTTATCCATCAATACGTCTGTACATGTAATGTATTCAAGTCATCAGTGTGATAAATAGGTAATCTGTCAGTTCCAACTAGCATGTCCATTAAGTTGATCACCTGTATTACAAGATTCAAATGTACATCTGTGAATACCTTCCGTAATTGATCAATTAAAATTTCAGTTGATGGAGGGTCATTTGAAGCAGTAGGTTAATTACCTTAGCCTTCAGATCACATTTCATCCACTTTGGTCATATGTGGGTAAATCATACAAAAAATGTACCCAATCAGTTATAAATGTGAAAGCAAACCCAAGAGTTCATTAACTGGTTGAATGCTGGAAGCCCATATTTGCAGCCCATTCTTTAGTGCAGGTACCACAATGTAAAAGGTTTCATAGTTCAGTGGATGTGATTCACATTATCTTTGAAGTGAATTTATTTTTATCTGTATGAATTTGCCTTGTTAAAATTTATGGGAGCGTGCCTTAATTATACCACCACTCTTGAAGAGATTGAGGGGTATGCTGGATTACATGTGTCCCTGTTTGCCTGCCTGCCTGCTTGCCATGAGTGGAAGGATTTTAATGAAATTCGGTATGCGGCGATGAGGTATGCAACAGTGAGGTATGCTCTTGTTTAGCCACTCTGCCATAAATTGTAACAAGTCAAAGGACATTTGAACAAATTTTGGCAACCAAGGAAAAATTTGGCACTGGTCAAATATTAAAATTTCAATGTGAAAATTCTTCCTATAGTGCAAATATGAATTTAACCAATCCACACTGATTTGACAGAGTTCATTGAATTGGTTAAATTCTTAGTTTCAGTTGTTTGTTGTGTGTATTTGGGGTCATTTCTTACCTTTCTCTGACGTCACAATCAATGAAAAAAGATCTTTTCCCCATAAAATTTCGAAAGCAAGTTTTCAACTCGGTAATTGTAAAATTGGTCTGCTATTTCAGTATTTGATAACCCCCAACGTGCATTTCCCGTGTACATCCTTCTCACAGTCTGTTACATGGGGTGTTATTTACCCCTGAATAAAGGCATGAGCTGTGGTCTATGACACCCAACCCCCACCTCTCAGGCTATCACTTGCCAAAGAATCGGCGAAAAAAGGCTTGAATTTACATGTAATCGCCCAGATTTTGGACCCCTCTTTGTACGGATCTGTTTTTGGTGATCTGTTGATATCCTGTTCACTTTCATTCACTGGAATCAAATAATAATATTTTCAAACAACAAATTTAAACAAAACAAAAAAAGCCACACCAGCAGTATCATTAGCTCACCGAAGGGAGCTTAACTTATCACTTGCCGTCCATCGTCGGCGTCCGGCGTGAACTTTACATTATCGACTTCTCACAAACTTCTCAACCAAAGTGATCCAAATTTTGTGTGTGCATGTTCCTTATATGTCAATTCAAGTTTGTACAAATAAACTTGCCACGCCCACAGGGGGCACCAGAAGGGGCATAACTCTGATAGCACCCATAAATTTTTTTCAAAAATTAAAAAAAATCTTCTTCAGATCCACCAGTGAGAATCTTTTCATATTTGTAATAAAACATCTCTAGGGGGTCAGATTCAAGTGTGGTTCAAATTGAGTCCCTGGGTTAAGATTTTGCTCTCTATTGGAGCCCAAAGTTTTAACTTGGTGCAATTTGAGGAAATTTCTTTAAAAATCTTCTTCAGATCCACCAGTCAGAATCCTTTCATGTTTGGTATACAACATCTGTGGGGGGGGGGGGGGGGCAAATTCAAGTTTGTTCAAATCCAGTCCCTTTGTTAATAATTGGGTTCCCTGTAGGAGCCCAAATTTTAACTTACTGAAATATGAGGAAATTTCTTTAAAAACCTTCTTCTTCAGATCTACCAGTCAGAATGCTTTCATCTTTGGTATACAACATCTCTAAGGGTGACAGATTCAAGTTTGTTCAAATCGGGTCCCTAAGTTAGTATTTGGGCTCTCTATTGGAGCCCAAAGTTTAACTTGGTTTAATTTGAGGACATTTTCTTTTAAAAATATTCTTCTTCAGAGCCACTCAGAATCTTTTCATGTTTTGGTATACAACATCTATAGGGGAGGCAGATTCAAGTTTGTTCAAATTGAGTCCCTATGGGAGCCCAAATTTTAACTTTGTGCAATGCGTGGAATATTCTTTAAAAATCTTCTTCAGATTCACCAGTCAGAATCCTCTCATATTTGGTATACATCATCTCTAAGGGGGCCAGATTCAAGTTTGTTCAAATCGAGTTTCTCGGTTAATATTTGGGTTCCCTATGGGAGCCTGAATTTTAACTTAGTGGAATATGTGAAAATTTATTTAAAAATCTTCTTCAGATCCACCAGTCCAGAATGCTTTCATATATGGTACACAACATCTCTAGGAGGGTCAGATTCAAGTTTGTTCAAATCGGTTCTCTGAGTTAGTATTTTGGGCTCTATATTGGAGCCCCAAACTGTATTTTGGTGCAATTTGAGGAAATTTCTTTAAAAATCTTCTTCTTCAGATCGACCACTCAGAATCCTTTCATATTTGGTATACAACATCTAGGGGGGGGGGGGGGGAGGGGGGGGGGTGCAGATTCAGATTCAATTTTCACTTTGTGCAATGCGTGGAATATTCTTTAAAAAATCTTCTTCTTCAGATCCACCAGTCTAAATGCTTTCATATTTGGTATACACCATCTCTACGGGGGTCAGATTCAAGTTTGTACAAATCGGGTCCCTGAGTTAGTACTTTCTATTAGAGCCCAAAGTTTAAGTTCATGCAATTTCAGGAAATTTCTTTAAAAATCTTCTTCTTCAGATCCACCAGTCAGAATCCTTTCATATTTGGTATACAACGATCTATAGGGGGGGGGGGGGGGGGGTCAGATTCAAGTTTGCACAAATCGGTTCCCTGAATTCGTATTTGGGATCTCTGTTGAAGCCCAAAGTTTAACTTCATGGAATTTGAGGAAATTTCTTTAAAAATCTTCTTCTTCAGATCCACCAGCAAACTCCTTTCATGTTTGGTATACAACATATATAGGGGGGGGGGGGGGGGGGGGGGGGGGGGTCAGATTCAAGTTTGTTCAAAATCGAGTCTCTGGGTTTATATTTGGGCTCCTGTGGGAGCCTGAATTTTAACTTGGTGAAATATGAGGAAATTTCTTTAAAAATCTTCTTCTTCAGATCCACCAGTCAGAATGCTTTCATATTTGGTATACAACATCTTGAGGTGGGTCAGTTTCAGGGTTCTTCAAATTGGTTACCGGGGTAAATATTTGGGCTCCCTATGGGTGCCCAAATATCAACTTAGTGCAATATAAGGAATTTTTTTTTAAAAATCTCCTTCTTTAAACCATGTAGTCAGGATGTTTTCATATTTTTGTATACAACATCTCTAGAAGTGTCAGATTCAAGTTTGTCCAAATCTGGTCCTGGGTTGATATTTGGGCTTCCTATGGGAGCCCAAATTTTAACTTGGTGCAATATGAGGAAATTTCTTTTAAAATCTTCTTCTTCAGATTCCACCAATCAGAATCCCTTTCATATTTGGTATACAACATCTCTAGGTGGCTCAGATTCAAATTTGTTCAAATCAGTTCCCTGGGTTAATATTTTTGGCTCCCAATTTGAGCCCAAAGTTTAACTTAATGCAATGTGAGGAGACATTTCTTTAAAAACCTTCTTCAGATCCACCAGTCAGAATTCTTTCATATTTGGTATATAACATCTCAACGGGGATCCCAGATTCATTTTTTTCAATTTGAGTCCCTGGCTTATATTTGGGCCTTCTATGGGCAGGGGGTGGGGGTGGGGTGGTGGCAGGGGGGAGTGTCAAGTTCAGGTTTGCTCAAATCCATTCCTTAGTGTTTTTCCATAAAATTTGCCTTTCATGACTTCATTCCTTTGTACTGTTGATGAACCATGTCTAGCTGAATGTGACCCCAAAATACTTCTTTGAACCACTTTGGCAGGTGAGCGATTAAGGCTCCTTGGGGCCTCTTGTGTTCAATTGTGAGATGGAAAAAAAAATTTATAGCCTGAAAAGTTTGGGTCCTGTTCTGACTTGTTTTCAAAATCTTCTTCAGACCATGCAGTCAAAATGCTTTCATATTTGGTATTACAACATCTCTAGGAGGGTTAGATTCATGTTTGTTCAATTCTTTAAAAATCTTCAGATCCACCAGTCAGAATCCTTTCATATTTGGTATACAAGATCTCTTGGAGGGTAAGACTCAAGTTTGTTCAAACCTGGTCCTGGGGTTATTAATTTGGGCTACCTATGGGAGCCTGAATTTTAAGCTAAGTGCAATATGAGGGAATTTCCTTTAAAATCTTCTTCAGATCCACCAATCAGAATCTTTTCATATTTGGTATACAACATCTCTAGGTGGGTCAGATTCAAGTTTGTTCAAATTGGGACCCTGGGTTAATATTTTGGCTCCTATTTGAGCCCAAAGTTTAACTTAGTGCAATGTGAGGTGATTTCTTTGAAAACCTTCTTCATATCCGCCGGTCAGAATTCTTTCCTATTTGGTATATGACATCTCAAGGGGGGGATCAGATTCAAGTTTGTTCAATTTGAGTCCTTGGCTTAATATTTGGGCTCTATGGGCAGGGGTGTGGTGGTGGTGGGGGGGGGGGGGGGGGGGATGTTACATTCAGGTTTGTTCAAATCCATTCCTTAGTGGTTTTTCCATAAAATTTGCCTCTCATGACTTCAGTTCCTTTGTATTGTTGATGAACCATGTCTAACTGAATGTGACCAGATATACTTCTCTGAACCCACTTTGGCAGGTGAGTGATTAAGACCCCTTGGGGCCTCTTGTTTTAATTATTTATTTGCCCTAATATTGTTGAATATGGCAATTGTTTTAAATTTATTTAAAGTCACAACACAGCCTACAAGATCAATGTATAGACCCTTACATAACAAAGTCATTGCTCATCACATGCATTTTAGTTTGAAGACAATTCGTCCCTGGTTAAGTTTGATCCAGACAATCATTTTGCTAACATGAAAATTATTCCTACAATAAACCCGTGCTGATGTGTGCTGCAGTAATTTGACATGTTGGAGTTCATATTATGAGAAAAGTAGAGTACCACTAAATCAATGTGTGTGTGTGGGAGGTGCAATAATTATTTACAAGTTTAAATGATGGTTGCCGGTGGTTCCTTAGATTGTACTCAGAAATTGTAAGAATTAGTCTCCACAACTAGTGGCGTGGAAATCCTTCCCCCTCCCCCCCCCCCCCAAAAAAAAAAATAATTAAATAAAAATAAAAAATTACCACCCCGCTTGTGCGCTTGGGACTCGTCGTTACTATCATCACCCCTCCCCCACCTACATTGCAGATTTTTCAGAAGTTTCTCCCAGGATTATAAACTGAGAGGGAGAGCTAAAAACTAATTTTTTCATTTAAATGAATATAGATGGGTTATTCACATTGCCAAGTGATTCTGCTGGAATATTAATTTGAAGTTAACCCTTTACCCAACGTAACAGCCAAAACCGGCCAGCGCTATTCTCAAAAACCGCCAATTAATTTTCACTATTTTTTTCATTTTTTTGTCTCAAAAACATAGGTTATGACCCCTCGTTGGAATGAGCTCGTCGAGCTCCTTCCAACGAGGGGTCATAACCTATGTTTTTGAGACAAAAAATAAAAAAAAATTAGTATTCAAGAATTATTTTTGCAGGTGTCGTCTGCTTTTCACGTTAGGTAAAGGGTTAACATGTCCAAAACAAAAGGCTGCTGAGAGTCCGGGAACAAAAGAAGCTTTAAATGATAACAAGTACCGGTAGGCGTTTGATTATGTCACTGGTCGCTAATGCTCCTGTCGTGACTGTCTAATTGAAAGATTATTGCCACTGGTTTTAATTACTGAACAAACTATTGTAATCATTGTCACCTTTGCAAGTTCAATAGACTTGGTGAGGTGTGACTTGTGTATCCACAGTCAATTCTTATTGGGAGTTTGTGTCAAATTTGTTACATTCTTGGTTTGCGTGACTCTATTGTAAGGTTAATAATTTGTCTCCAATGCGCTGAATTAGATGATGGGCGACATGGGTTAATTGCGATACATAATGCTCAGAGTGGAGTTTCCACTCACACAGTTTCTGATTTTGTTCAGAAGTCTACTTACTCTTTAATTTTTTGTGCAGTTTCACACTGAACTTGATTTATTACCTGGGTGGAGTTTACACTTGGTGGGTGTTTTCAAATCTATCCAATATCATTGTACTTTGCAGAGTTTGCACCAGGCTACTGGACAACCACTGGCATAAAATAGGTTGTCCATGCATATTAGATGATGTTTGATTCAATTTAACGGAATGGGTCTGTGTATAGAAGCAAAATGAATTTGCACTGAACAGTAAAATGTCTGGATTCTCATACACGTGTTTTACATTTGTTTTCTGTCTTATGGATATACGCCTTCCTTTAACTAACTAATAATCTCAGTATGTGTATGCGATAATCAGAAGGTCGAATCGCCCCAAAAGAACCATCTTTCTGAAGATTAGACATACAACCACAAGATTGACTGATTGGCTTTTGGTTGATTTTTGTGGTGGAGATAAATAGCGTATCTTTTGTACATGTGGGCAAACAGTTAAATGCCAGAAACACACGACTGGTGGAAATGGCTCTTTTTTAAATGTATTTTTCTTAATTCTTGATTGATAACTTCTCGATCAACAGCAATCATTGTTACAGACTCCTGATGGTGTCATACAGAACTGGAGGGGTTGGTGGTGCTGGGTGGTAACACGACCTCAACGGGTCCTATATTCCCCCCCCCCCCCTCCCCCCAACTCATTGTTAAATACGATGGGTTTTTTTTAATCAATATTTAATTATATAATTATTTAACCCTTGGCTTACGTACATGTAATGGAAGACTTTGTACACACATTTATAGTTTCGGCCTAAACATATTTACAAAATACATGACAAAACTTTTTGCCCTGAAAACATAGATTATGGACACTCATTGACAAGAGCTTGTTCCAGTGTGGAGTCACAATCCATACTTTTGAGGAAAGACGTTTAGCAATAATTAAATTTGAATGGTGATTCGTGGGTGGGGTGTATCTGTTCACCTATAGTTAATTTTATGACAGATATAGACCTAATAATGTGAGTGAATCTTATTGAATGCAGTGGCAGAGCTAGGATTCTCAAAGGGGGTGGGGGCTGAGGAATATTCAGGGGCAGCTTGGCATAACATGCCTTAAGCATGTCCTCAGGCATGGAGGTCCACCGAATGTGTGGTGGGCCTGGGAGGAGGAGCACCCCTCCCTAGAGTACGGGTCCAGGTGCCATCCACCAACGGGAAAATGCATATAACTCTAGTGCTTGGAGAGTGCCTGGGTTAAAATTTGCTTCCAACTGGAGGTAACTAATACTAACTATCTGTGAATATTCCCCAAACCGAACACTGTATAAGTGTTTTTGCCTCAGTCTATAGGTGTAACATGTGATAGATGGGTGAAAGTGCTTGAAATAAAGGCTCCGCCACTGATAGAATGTGAATTCCAATTCCCCACATGTCATCTCTTTCGGAGAATCTTCTTTTGTGCGTATTTTTGTTGTTTTTGTTTTTTTTTGCTTTTAACCAAACGTTCGACCAAAACAAACATGTTGGTGTGCATATTTGAGGACATTTAGTGAAGCGGGAGCTGTGGAAGTCGGTCAACTTTCTCCCATATTTTTTTTTTTTTTCTTAGGCATGAAATTTGTGGTGGGGGGGGGGGGATTTCCTACAAAACACAATGCACATCTTCAAAAGAATGGAAATTTGCCATCTTGTTTGAGACAGGACGTCCAAACTCAAAATGCAAAATGTCCCATTCATCGACATCAAGCCAATGGGAAAATATTTGCAAATGATATTCATTTTTAGCATTACTGTTCCAATGATACAGGGCTATCTCTTTTCTTTAGTTGAGTAATAAATAATTACTGTTAGAATTTGGAAGGGTTTTGTTTGTCCCAACAGCAAGTCGCAAGGATATAATATATTTGAGTGCACTGGGAAAAATGCTCACAGTGTCTCGCCTGTCAGTTACTTTTAATTGTCTATTCTGGCATTTTCTGCACAAGATATTGCAAGGATGAAATCAACTTAGAACTGAAGAACCAGTACATGCAATGATGACTTTAGTCTAAATGTATTCATTGAAACCTCCGTCGCGTTCAGTTTAATTTTATTGTTATTTTTCTGCACAAAACATTACTTAAAATAATCGATGCATTAATTAACTAAGTTGACAAAAACTAAAACTAAAACAAATTGCACGACTTTGTAAAGATCATCAATAATCTATCGGCATGGCTTTTAATCCCCAACACAGCAATGTCCTTGGAACGTATTAACGCCGTGGGCAGTTGTGCAAGATGCCCACAGCGTATATTTTTTTCTGTCCATGGTCATTTGCCGTGGACAAATCTTGTCTTTTCACACACTCGTTCATGCTCACTGTGGGCATGTGGAAAACTGCCATTCCACGGTGACTGTACTGGATATATAATTTTTACAAAGGTGTATCTCCCCCATGGGAAGTGGAGCACTGCTTGCAGTAAACAAGTTATGTTTTATTGCCAAAATAGGACTCAGTAAATAATAACATCCAGGGTGGATGTCCTCTAAAGTGAGCAGAATAGTTAACCCCTTTACCCAACATAACTGCCAAAACCGGCTAGTGCTATTCACAAAAATCGCCAATTAATTTTCATTATATTTTAATTTTTTGTCCCCAAAACATAGGTTATGACCCCTCTTTGGAACGAGCTCGTTCCAATGAGTGATCATAACCTATGTTTTTGAGACAAAAAATGAAAAAAAATTAGTTATTCAAGAATTTTGTTTGCAAGTTTCGTCTGCTTTTCATGTTAGGTAAAGGGTTCAACAAATGTAATAATTAAATAAATAAATAAATAAATAAGAAAGGTGCATCTATAAAAAGTTTCTCTTAGTTTATCCCATTCAGGCCTGTAAAAATTTTAATTTTGCTTCTTGCATTCAGGCCTGTAAAAATTTTAATTTTGCTTAACCCTAAAAAAGGTTTTGCAAAAATAATTTGCTCAACCATTCAGAGTTGCTTAACCCATTGCATAAAATGATGCTTTGAAATGTTTGTTTTGCATTTTGCATGAATGGAAAAATCGGTCATGCAAGATATGATTTGCTTCACCTTTGCATGAACTAAACAAAAATTCATGCAATTTGTACAAACCTGCCATTGCACACTGAAGTCAAAATACCAAAATTTGATATTGAAATTTTTTCCCATGATGCAACAAGGAATTTAACCGATTCAGTGAACTCAGTCAAACACGATTGAATCGTTTAAATTCCTAGTGGCACTGATGAATTTAACTTAACCAATTCAGTCTTGTTGGACAAAGCACAATGTGACACCACTGTGCAGAGATTCTTTTGGGTGGCTACAGGGGCCGAATGTGGGACCCTTTTCCAGTGGCATTTTAGCATGATTTTCCCCAATTCAAACCAAAAATTTCCCAGTCTTTGTTCTCATTAAAATAAAAATTTAATTCTTCTTTAACTCTTGAAGGCCTAATTTTGACTTTAGTCACTTTTTACTGCAACAAACCGAGTGCCTCAACTGGCAGTTTTTAGATACATTTGCAAGTTACATCTCAAGAACCTTGTCAGTTGTTTCTTGGCAAGTCTTGTCTTTCTATTTTGGCAGCCAAGACTTGCCTTGACACAACTACAAAACCACAGAAAATAAACTGTTGAAGTGTAGCAAAATCCATAAATATCTTCATTATTTAATAGTAGAAGAACAATTTATTTAATAGACATTACAGACTGATCATTATTTCATGTGCTTGTTTTGTTATAAAACTTACTGTATGTACTATACATGTAGTAGCTTCTGAATTAATGTTCTTAGTTCAATATGAAGGTAACATTTATTATGTGTGTTTCTTCTCTCAAACAAATTCCCAATTTGAGCTTTCATGATTCAAGTTTTCCCAGTTGGATGGTCCCCATCCCTTTCCCAAAGAGAACAGAAGAATCCCTGCTGTGTAGAGGGTTGATAGACTTGGTTTCGGTGACAGGATGTTTTAAATAAGCATTTCAACTCTTTCCTGCAGGACCAGCACCAGTGGCTTAGCACATACCCCCTCCCCCTCCCCCCCCCCCCCAAAAAAAAAAAAAAAAAAATTCTATCATGCCCCCTTCCCCCATGTTCACCCATAATGGGAACATGAGGCAAGAAATTTTAATAGCTAGCAATTTGCTTGATTCTGAGTTTGTTTCCATAATTTATAAGTTGTGAAAGGCATCAATAATTAGGCCACAGTGTGTTCTAATTATTGATGCCTTTCACAACTTATAAATTATGGAAACAAACTCAGAATCAAGTAATGCCTTTCACAATTTGTTTGTCCACATTGTGGCCTTATTAGTCCCCCAAGGTTTTAACGTTTTGGGGGACTATTGGATTACACTCTGTCTGTCTGTCTGTCTGTCTGTCTGTCTGTCTGTCTGTCTGTCTGTCTGTCTGTCTGTCTGTCTGTCTGTCTGTCTGTCTGTCTGTCTGTCTGTCTGTCTGTCTGTCTGTCTGTCTGTCTGTCTGTCTGTCTGTCTGTCTGTCTGTCTGTCTGTCTGTCTGTCTGTCTGTCTGTCTGTCTGTCTGTCTGTCTGTCTGTCTGTCTGTCTGTCTGTCTGTCTGTCTGTCTGTCTGTCTGTCTGTCTGTCTGTCTGTCTGTCTGTCTGTCTGTCTGTCTGTCTGTCTGTCTGTCTGTCTGTCTGTCTGTCTGTCTGTCTGTCTGTCTGTCTGTCTGTCTGTCTGTCTGTCTGTCTGTCTGTCTGTCTGTCTGTCTGTCTGTCTGTCTGTCTGTCTGTCTGTCTGTCTGTCTGTCTGTCTGTCTGTCTGTCTGTCTGTCTGTCTGTCTGTCTGTCTGTCTGTCTGCATATATGCTTCGATGCTGTACTTTCATTTTTATACCATTGGTGACACATAATAGGAGGATGATGCACGTCAAAAATGTTTGAAAAAAAATTCAAGATGACCAACTGGCGGCCATTTTTGTCATCATTTTTTGCTTCATTTGATGTTACCACCTGTATCTTAGACATGTTTTAACATATTTGTTTCAGGTTTTTAACATTGTTCGTGGATGCTATGAGGATGATGCACGTCAAAATATTTTGAAAAAAAAAATTCAAGATGGCCAGGCCATTTTTGTTCATTTTTTGCATTCTCAAGTTACGTTATCACCCATATCTTGAAGTTGTTTTGAGATATTAGTTTTAAATTTTCAACATTTGTCAGACAACATAGGAGAATGATGTATGGCAAAATCTTTTGAAAAAAAAAAAAAAGTTGACCGAATGGCAGCCAGTTTTGTTCTTATTTTTTTGCCATATTTGACATTACCACCTTTATCTTAGACATATTTTGAGCTATTACTTTCAGATTTCTAACATTGGTCAGAGATGCTAGGAGGATGACGCACGTCACTAGGAGGATTTCTAATATTGGTCAGAGATGCTAGGAGGATGATGCACATCAAAATGTTTTGGAAAATTTTTTTTAGAATGGCCGAAGGATGACCATTTTCATTGATTTTTTTTGTGTTCCTATTTTACGGTTACCACCTGTATCTAATAGATAGATGCCTCGAGACTGTACTTTCATATTTATACCATTGGTGACACATAATAGGAGGATGATGCACATCAATAATTTTTGAATAAAAAATGCAATATGGAATGATTACATTGTTGTTCCTGTTGTTAAATGGTAGGTGCCTGAGAACAGATACATGATGGGAGAGAGAGGACTTCAATTCCCACTTGCTGTTGAAATCTTTTATCCATTTCATAACATGCAACTTATTTTTTAAATGCCCAACAGGCCTAAAAAAAAATTTTGCATGTTTTATAGAACAGACCATCCACCGTGGGGGACTAGCTAGAGTCTGATCGCCTGCAATCGGTGTTGCACATGTTATTAATGCCTTTCACAACTTATAAATTATGGACAGAAACAGACTCAGAGTCAAGGAAATGTGGGGTTTTTTTGTCTCGAATTTCAAAATCTTTCCCGGGTGAAGGCCTCCAGACCACCCGCCAGTGAGAGAGGGACACCCCCGCTTGTGCTCGCCCACATCTTGCTGCTGCAGGGCTCGGATGATAAAGCAAATCATATTCTGTATGCCCCCCTGAATATTACTCTTGCCCCCCAAACTTTGAAATCCTGGCTCCGTGCCAGACCAGCACCAATATCTAGTTTGCATTACTAGATTTTTAACATATTTGTATAGATTTGAAATTTTGCACCCTGCATTAACCTTTCACCTTGCTCAATAGTTATGGCAAATAAAAATATGTTTAAAGTACCTTGCATAGCAATCTGGCCTCTGTATTCACAAAAACCACTATTGAAATTTTTTGTTAAATATATTTTTGCTTCCAAAACGGAGATTGTGACCTCCTTCCCCCTATTAGAACAAGCTCATTGAGGGATTGATCACAAGCAATGTTTTTGAGGGAAAAAATGGAAATTTCTTGGTTATCCAAGAAAGCTTCAGTTATTCAAGAAATTTTTGTTTTAAGGTTCTGTTAACTGTTTGCATGCTGCTAGCAGATATTCCTGCCCAGCACAGAGTTTCTCTTGTTACTGAAATCAGTACAAGTTGGGTACATTTAATCTTATTTGCCCCATGTAAACTGAATGGATTTTTTTTTTCGTCAATGATTTCTTGTGTTAGATTTAGATTAATGTTTCATCAAATCTAGTCATGGCTGCTTTGCAGCAGCCATGACTAGATTTGATGAAAAATATCTAGAAAATACTCAGTAGGCTAAGAGTGAAACAAAATGAAATGAATTAAGTTCAGAGTATGTGATCAGTGTTCAGGTGCTAGATTTCCATAAGATGGGAAATTCCTGTTATTAGATATTTTCTGCTCCACAAAACTGTTGTTCAATTAAGATTCTTCCAGATATCCAAGTGGTTGTTCAGTTAAGATTCTTAAAGATATCCAAATCTTATGTTAACAATTACTGAAGCTACATTGATCTTTTTCCAGCTGCATTGATCTGTTTGTGATACTGTCCCACACAGTAGCAGATGGGATATGGGAAAAGTGTCATTATTTTTCTTAAACCTGTCAAAGGTCACTAAACTTTATCACAATATCAGGCCTTATTTGATCTCTGCTCAATAACTGCTGAATTCTTATTGCATTTGAAATGAACAAAGCGTGACATCATTGTCGATAATCCCTAACGGTTTAATTAATTCTGACCCACTGAATGCAAGGTTATTTCAGTATCGAAGTCATGTCATGATGTGTAAAGGGTCTCTGTTAATTGCAAATATAGAAAATGTGTTGTTTTTATTCGATCCCAACGGTAAGTATCAAAACAATATAAACTTCACCTTAATTTGTACATTTAAAAAATCTTTGAATTTATTTATCAAAATTGTGCAGGAACCCTGCCTGCATGAGATAGCCTACGATGCTGAAAGTGACCTTCGACACCAATAAATATATAAGTTAAAATTCCTAGATTAGGCACTGATAATAGTACCACAATTGTTTTAATATTTTATACCCTTAATTATTCCACCTGTTGAAACTTGAAGTGTAGACAAAACAAGCTATTAATTGAAAATAGAATATGTTCACTTTTGGAATTCACTAAAAAAAATCTTTCCACAATCCATTGCAATGATGGGCCATAAGCTGAGTTTAAATGCTTCTTGAGTACAGACATGTTAACCTCCAGAATAATTTTTCAGGGAACCTGAGGGTGATTTTCAGGGAAATGGGATGGATTTCAGGGAAAAGTTCGCGCGGGGACAAAACAGAAGAAAAAACTTGCAAATTTTCAGCTCATAGACTACCATTAAGACCAGCTTATATCCAGATCTAGTTGTCAGTTATGCTGATGCATTTATGCTATGTTAAAACATCATAAAATAATTGTGGATTATCCTCTTCTCCATACCCCCCCCCCCCCCCCACACACACACACACTGCTCCCCCCACCCTCCACCCTGAGTACACCACCTGTAGTTTGCTTTTATCAAAGTCTGCTCAGACAATAATTTCCAAAGTCTGGAAATGTTAACAGGAAAAGATGTCCTAATGTTCAGTTACTTCAAGAAGATTTGTACTTTGAAAGTATTTTTATCAAAATCCTTCATGCATGGGTGGACGTTTGTGACCTAAACAAAACTTTTCTTTTCATCATTGAAGGATTTGGATTTTTTTTAATTCTATTCGAAATTTTCTGGGTACAGATGGCCAACAACAATTAACATTTCTGTTGTCAGCACAACAGCATAAATGTACTGATAGAAAATAAGTCCATTGTGTATAAATCTGCAGTCATAATTTTTCGGCATCCTAAGCGACTTTAACCTATTTTTAAACTGTAAAACAGTTCAGGTCAAGGTGTTGTTTACGTTTTGATTGTGTTTGGAAAAGGGATGAGAATTAAAGCCATTCTATGAACAAATACATATATATTAAATATATATTATTTAATTCCTTTTCATATATTTTATTTACCAAAAAACTGCATTTAAATGAAGGTGGAGTTTTCAATTTTTTAAAGTAAGTCACCTATTTTCACGTCAACGCTCGCACATTGATCACGAATCTCTGATTGCGAAGAAAAATACAGAAATAAACATGAACACAGCTGAAATATATATCATAAAATACCCATTCCTTAAATAAATTTAACCTAAATCCTTATTTTACTGCTTTGTGAGTTTTTACCCTAGTTTGAAATGCATGTGATTTGACACTGAACGTTTTACGTATGTTACAACAGGAAAGAAATATTTGACTGTTGTTTTCCGGGACTTTTGGTCCAAAACTGATTCCCGTCCGGGAGGCCGGGAACTACACTGAAATTTCGGGATTTTCCCAGGCAATCCGGGAGAGTTAACATGTCTGCTTGAGGATATTACTGGCTGGTTTTGGCCATTACATAGGGTAAAGAGTTGTTATAGATGAGATTTATACTAAGACTATACAGTGCATAGGGTTAGTTACTCAGTTGCATAGGGTTAGTTACTCAGTTAATAAAGAAAATTTTATACACCCACTCGAAGAAGAGAATGGTGGAAAACTGGATTACATATGTCCATCCGTCCTTCCACAGAGATACCTTAGCAGTGAGTCAATGGATTTCAAGGAAATTTGGTATAAGGGATCCTTTTGACAAGCCACTCCTACACGTGTTGCAAAAAAGTTACCCATATATTTTTCACCAGAGTTGTGGTCCTTACTTTGACAATTTTCACAATTGCTTTTCCGTCCATAGCGATTTCTCTGCAGTGAATGGATGGATTTCAATGAAATTTGGTATGAGGGATTCTTGTGACAAGCCCCCTTCTGCAAATGTTACAAAAAAGTTGACTGCATTTTTTTTCACAGAGTTACGGTCTGTACTTTGTTTTTCATTCATTTTTGCTTCATCGGTCCAGCACTGCATAGGGGAAATAAATTACCCTCAGCAGTAGTTCTTGTAATAATGAGAAAGTGTGACTTCCCTGTGCATGGCACAGAGTTAGTCACACTTTCTGGTTATAAAAAATTGGTAGCTGCCATATCACACACTACATGAAAATGTAAACTCAGTAAGGCTGTGCATGCACAGGGTTAGTCACATAATAGAGATGATCTTATTTATATCTAGAAAAAAAGAGTGACTAAGGCCCCACAAAATAGATCTTCTGTTTCTCAGGCCATTATTTGTAAAGTTGGATGTGGGCGAGCGTTTTTTTATTTTATTTTATATTTCTGTAATTATTTCTTTGCCATTAAAAGTTCATGTTCTTGGTTTATGTTTTAGACTTCATAATCTACAGAATAGCATGGGTGGTGGTGTATTTCGTCCCTTGAGAGAAGAAGGCTTTGCAGTACTAAAGCATTGCAAAGCCATCTTGCACTCAAGGGACAAATTTATCAGTTTCTTTTTAACTTTGGTAAAATATCACACATAAACCATTGAATTTTTATTTTTTTAAGTTTACATTGGTTATAAAAAGAGAGCATGCGGAAGCCAAAAGGACCATGTGGGAGGGCCTGAGAAACATATTTTTTATTTTTTTAGGCCTAACCTTGTGCTTTGCACAGAGTTAATGGGTAAGCTGCCACACACAAGCTGACCATAGGCATTGTACAGGAATAGTTTATAGGCTGCCATATCACACCCTACATAAAAATATACTCTAAGGTTGTAAAAATGCACTGTGTTGGTTGGTTAGGTGTACAGTAGGGTGCAGGATTCAAGGAACTAATGGAATTACTTAAACTGGATTGTGGAAATTCCAAAAATAAAAAGATATTATATTTTCAGTTAACAGCTTCTTACAAGTAAATTTGCGACTTTTTAACCACCTGATAGCACTACGTCTTTTCCATCAACACAAGGCAAGTTGAAAATAACACCTAAATTTATTAGGATGCACAGCAGATTCTCATTTGGGAAGTGATTTTGGAATGCGTATTGTAATTTTTTTTTTTATGAGAAAGGATTTTACACATGTAATATTAAGTGGTTTTCTGGGGCCAACCCTATAAAACTTCTACAATTGTATTTTTCCAGAATTGCATTTTCTATTTCTGAATTTTAATGGCCGAAATAGGTCATTAGCAGTTTTCAATGCCATTTATTGATTCATTTATAGTAATGGAGAAAAAATACAATTCTGGAAAATACAATTGTAAACATTTTTAGCTCAACTTTGACGAAGTCAAATTTGAGCTATTGCCATGGCCCGTCTGTCCATCTGTCCGTACGTCAACAATTGGATATGGCTCGGGCTAGAGGTCGTATTTATGAACCGATCTTTACGAAACTTCTTGGGTACCTTTGTTATGACCGTGGGGCGAGAACGAGTGTTCTTGGGTGCGATCCAAAATTCAAGATGGCTGCCAGCCGCCATTTTGTACCGATGATGCAGAAATCTGTTTTTTGTACAGAACTTCCATATGAAAGCTCTGATTTGAATAATTTTTTGTATGAATGTTTAGTACCATGGGATACATCACATATAATACGGGTTTTTTTCTCGTGCGTAAATTGTGCAAATTAGACTAATTTTGATGTTTTTTGGTGTTAATTTCAGCACTGTAAGTGCAAATGCCAATATGGCTCGGGCTAGAGGCCGTATTTATGAACCGATCTTTACGAAACTTCTTGGGTACCTTTGGTATCACCGTGGGACAAGAACGAGTGTTTTTGGGTCCGGTCCGAAATTCAAGATGGCCGATGGCAGCCATTTTGTACAAAATTAGGTGCAATCAGATTTTTGCACAGAACTTCCATATGAAAGCGCTGATTTGAATAATTTTTTGTGTGAATGTTTAGTACCATGGGATACATCACATATAATACAGGTTTTTTTCTCGTGCAGAAATTACTTTGATATTTCAGTGCGACTTACACACATTAAGTACACATGTCAATACGGCTCAGACTTGAGTCTGTATTTATGAACTGATCTTCACGAAATGTCTTGGGTACCTTTGTTATCACCTTGGGACGAGAACGAGTGTTTCTGGGTGCGGTCTAAAATTCAAGATGGCCGCCAGTGGCCATTTTGTACCGAAATTAGGTCTAATCAGTTTTTTGTACACAACTTCTATACAGCTCAGACTAGAGGCCATATTTATGAACCAATCTTTACGAACCTTGTTGGGTACCTTTGTTATCACCGTGGGATGAGAGCGAGTGTTTTTGGGTGTGGTCCGAAATTCAAGGTGGCCACCAGCAGCCATTTTGTACCAAAATTAGTGCAATCAGTCTTTTGTACAGAACTTCTGTATGAAAGTTCTGATTTGAATAAATTTTTGTATGAATGTTTAGTAACATGGAATACATCACATATTCTAAGGAGTTTTTTTTCGTGCAGAAATTATGCAAATTAGATGAACTTTGACTTATTCAGTGCTACTTGCACAATGTGAGCACACATGTCAATACGGCTCAGGGTAGAGGCTGTATTTATGAACCGATCTTC
Source organism: Pictodentalium vernedei (assembly GCA_031216915.1). NCBI lineage: Eukaryota > Metazoa > Mollusca > Scaphopoda > Dentaliida > Dentaliidae > Pictodentalium > Pictodentalium vernedei. The sequence continues at coordinate 250,100,234 of CM062295.1, forward strand.
ACAAAACTTCTTGGGTACCTTTGTTATCACCTTGGGACGAGAATGAGTGTTTCTGGGTACGGTCCAAAATTCAAGATGGCTGCCAGTGGCCATTTTTTTGTCACAAGTTCTATACAGCTCGTATTTATGAATTGATCTTCACAAAACTTCTTGGGTACCTTTGTTTTCACCTTGGGACTGGAACGAGTGTGTTTTGGGGTGCCTTTGTTATCACTGTGCTATGAGAACAAATATTTTGGGGTTCAGTCAGACCCACTCTGGGACTCAAAGTTTTCTTTTCTAGTTTAGCATCTGACTGTCACCCACCTTTACAATACTTTACCTATACATTTGTTACAGGCAACGGTCAGTATTTATGTACAGACCATTACAATACTTTATATGTACCTTTGTTATCAGGTCATTACCTAGATGTTTGTCATTGCTGTGTCACATACTATACATGTGCATGTCTTTGTCTTGACAAGTTGAGCTACAGTGTCATTGACACTTTCATTATGGTTAGCTTCTATGTCAGTAGTGGTTTTAACATGACGTGTAGTGAAGGAAATATGATAATTGTAGGAAAAATTTTAGCTACAGCTAACGTCTGCAACCATTCTGAGCTCAGGTAAGCATATCCAGGGAGCCTAACACTTTGCATAATGAATCGGCTGCATCCACCCGCGTAATTTGCAAATTTATTCACTACGGTAAACAGGCTCTGTTTTACTGGTAAAATAGGACCCAGTCACCATTGCTTGGGAGGTGCAAATCCTTTCGAAAATGGACAACATGGCTTATTAATGCTCTATCACCCCTGGTCTTGAGTTGATACTCATGTTGTGGTCATGATTAGCCATTGTGCAAAAATATGTGACCATAAACACTAATAAATGAATAAATAAATATCAACTTCAAGTGGGTATATTGAAAAATGTGTATATCTCACCACAGGCCTGTAGTGTGGCATGGAACTTATTAGATACATCACACTGTTAATAATTTTGGAGCATGAGATTAAAGTGTACCTCAGTTGCAAATAAGGTATGTCATACATGCGCAAACGTGACAGTGGGGCCCACAAATCACACATTTTTTATTCAAATCAAATTGGGGCTATTGTTTGAAATCGAATTGAACCATGCATGAGTCAGCCTTTAAGATGAAGTTGGAATTTACCTTTTGAACTAATAAGAGATGAAATTACATGTGCGAGCATGATAGTAGGGTCCAGCAAACCACACATTTTTTATGAGAATCAAGTTGGTCTATTATCTAAAATCGAACCTTGAATGGACCTTGTACATGCAGTTAAAATTTGCCTTTTGAACTAATAGAAGACGAAATTACTATTTTCCTCTTGCAATAAAGGCCATGTAAAGGCCCAATAATGGCTTGGTTACTTTTATGTACTTCGCAGTTGAGGGATTGAAAAGACAGTTAAATAATTCCCTATAAAATGTTGCCTTCAAGAATTGGAAAGCACATTCTATTAAACTCCTAATATTTCATGGGGCAATAAATGAAAGAAGAAGTGTCAATTGACTATTTTCTGAGCTATAAATAACATTTCCGATACTGTTCTTTTTGACGTGTTAATAGTGCATGAGCATTTGAACAACAAAACAGAACATGCAAAGGAGACATAATTTTTTCTTCAAAATTATTATTAAACTGTAATAAATCTTGTAGAAACTGTCGGGTTCTAAATTGCTTTATTTAGATTCCGATGTGATCTTATAAAGAAAAAAACTTTGTTCAATAAATTATATCATTTCCTGCAAGGTTGAAGTGGTGAGGTATCAATACATGCCTGTTCTACACACCTTCAGGATGTTTTTAATTGAGAGTATTTTTGAGAAGTGAATTTCATTCCAGAACCAGTAATTCTCCAGGAAATCGATAAATGCAATTCAAACTACTTATATAAAAAAATATCAACACAGCGATAAACAACAATGAACACTTGTATCCAGTTTGTGTAGAAGATTGGATTTCAACCCTTCAAAAGTAGACAGGATATTTGTCTAGTTTTTTTTCACTGCAGATTCCTATGGGAACCCTGGGAGTAGGGTGGAATAGTATTAGGATAATTAAATACCATGGTATTCAGAAATGACACCACAGTATAACGTTCTGATTATAAGAGCACTGCAAATAGGTGGGAACCCTATACTGATCACTCTGTCAGTGCATCCAGCCATCCGATTTTGTTTCTGGATTTAACTTGTCAATGCTTTGGCCAAAGACCATGAAACTTCACAAGTACACCACCTTGGGAAGGGATGAAACCTATCAACTTAGGGGTCAAAATGTCAAAGTTGAAGGTCGTGATGCTTCCAATTTGGTTTCCAGACTCCCAATTTGGTTTCCGTACTCCAATTTGAAAACACTTTGGCCTAGAATCATAAAATGTTGCAGGTGTGCTGGCTAGGGGAATGGGATGATTTTGGGGATCAAAAGAGCACAGATCAAGGTACAGTTCTTGGGGATATAACCCATCCATGGTTTCCTAATTTCACAGGATCATGAAACTTTCACTGTCATGGCAAAAGGTATGAACCCTATCAATTTGGGGGTTAAAAGTCAAGGTCACAAAGTGCTCTAACCCCAAAGCAATTTAAGCACTCTAACCTAACAATGCTTTGGACAAGCATCATGCAACTCCACAGGTACAAACTGTCGAGAGGAAATAAATGAACTCTTGATATTTTGAATCATTTAATAATTTAATAAGTCCCATTTTATCATCATTTTTGCAAGTTTTCTGCCCATTATTCTAAAGACCTGATAGTTCAACTGGTTAGAGGTACACAAGTCTAGACCTGTCAAACCTTTGGAGAATTGTCCCATTGTTCTACTGGACCTTTGTGATATCAGGCACCATTTACAGATAGGGCCCTTATGATGGTCTGCATAACAAAAGTAGTTTTTATACACTCATTTGAAAAACGGTTGTATTATGTAATCAGTCTGTCTGTCCGTCAGTCAGACCATCCATTAACATTTTTGGTTTCCAACCGATAAATCCAGTTTGGATCTGACCTCAACCAAAGTTGGTATGTGTATTACCCAGCTAGCAGTACAGGCCAAGTTCGAATATCGGTTCCATCCAATTATTTCTACATGAGTTAAAGCCCTTCTTTGACTTAGAAGTCGACAGTCTGACAAAATTTTTGGTTTCTGACCAATAACTACAGTTTGGTCCCAACCAAAGTTCCAAAGTTGGTATGTGTATTACCCAGCTAGTAATATAGGCCAAGTTTGAATATGGGTTCCGTGCAATTTTTTTTTACATGAGTTATGACCCTCTTTTGAGTTTTTGATGTCCTGTGGTATGGTGAGAGATCAGCATGGGGACGAGACGTCCATTTATTGCTAGTTTCACCTCTGTATACAGACCAGAGTTAATGGTCCTTGTTGCACTTAGAAAACTTTCTGTACGAATGTTTTGCATTATAACTCCAGCATCAATTGTTTGATTTTGATGTTGTTGGATATGGTGGTAGACCAGTTTGGGGGAAAGGATATCCATTTCAGGTTACGACCACACATTCTTACCACAGTTATTCACCTTTTTAGGCATAGAAAAACTGTCCATATGAAGTTTTTGCATGGTTGTTTTTTGTCCTTTGGAATAATTTTCGTTGAATGGCTGCAGAAAATTGAATAATTTTTGTATTGCCGTTGTTGGCATTGCAGGAGTGGGCATATGCAATGCTTCCCATTCCTCTATTTTTTGTTAGTCCAGTATAGGTTGGATTTGGGTTACCTCTAACCCTTAATCTACTGATTCTACCCACCCAACATTTTCTAACATATTAACTTACCTATGATACCTACCAACTTCTCCCTTTAGTAGAAGCGATTCTCAAAATGTACACATGTAGAATGCATTTGTTGAAAAAAAAGGTCTTAAAAAGAAGCTACAAAGTCAGTGTTTTCATCCAAAACTACATATTTAAAAAAAAGGAAGTCAAAACAGCCATGAATGTCAATAAGCCATGAGTTTGATGAAAGGAGAAAAATATAGTCATTTTAAAGTAATTTCTTGGGTCCACTAATCTTCTGACAATGTTGTGTACCTTTGAAAACTCGATAAACAGTATCCTGTATAAATTTTAACTGAATGTAGTGTTCATGTATGTGTGTATTTGATTGGTTCAAGGAAAGGGAGGCAGGACACCAAACTTTCATAGTGATTAAGATTTCAGATTTCATGTCTTAACTTAAACTAATGCTAAGTTTTCCCCATGGGAACCCTGGGACGTGAAGCACTGCTTGTTTACTGTGGTAAACAAGCTCTGTTCACTGCTAAAATAGGACTCTGTCACCAACGCCTGGGGTGGAAGTCCTCTAAAGGACATAGGTATAAACGATTGGCTGGACGTGACGTTATATCTATGTTGCAGTCATGATTAGCCATTGTGCAGAAATATGGGACGTCATTCACCAATAAATAAATAAATAAATAATGTAGTTACAAGTATTTTATATACGCCTGTTTGAAAAATGGTTGTATTATGTAATCAATCTGTCTGGCCGCCAGTCCAACTGTTAAAATTTTGGATTTCTGACCGATAAGATAACTCCAGTTTGAATTATTTGATTTCAACCAAACTTAGTATGTGTATTACCCAGTTAGTAATACAACCCAAGTTAAAATTTGGGTTCAATCCAATTATTTTTACATGATTTACGGTGCATTTTCAACTTAGAATGCAACCGTCTATTAACATTTTGGGTTTCCAACCGATAACTCCAGTTTGAATCATTTGATCTCAACCAAAGTTCAATTCAGAATGGCTAACAGGCGTATTTAGCCACATCTGGCAGTGCTCTTGTTGTTCATATATTGTGGGCTTCCTACTTGTGTTCATTTATACCCCTGAAATAAAATATGTCAGATGAGTACATAATGATGTCTATTTGTACCTAAATTAAAAAATATTGATTGAATATGTCATGCTGCTTGTTGGTTAACTTCAGTTTAGAAATCACTTTAATAATTAGAGGTGTATTTAATAATAATTGGTTTTAATAAAAATAGTCCATTTCACCTGATTATGTGTGCCCATAGGGATTTTGTCACTTAACTGTTATTGTGACAGGAAGTTATCAACGACATTTTTTACACTGTTAGTATAGTCCAATGTATACCGTAGTGGGAAGCACTCTGGCATTTGTTATTTAGGGTTCATTGGTGATTACTGTTGAATATTTAGATTACCAAATTCAGCCATATACCATTAAAACAGTTTGTGAAGACAGCCAGATGTAAACATTAAAATATCAGTTCAGTTTTCACCAAAATCTCTCCCTCAGAACATGTGCTCTACTCTGCAGTCATGGGAAAATCAAATATTCTTGAATATTCTTGACAGTAATTTCAAGTCAAGTCTTGGCTGCCTATATAGGCAGTCAATACCTGACAAGAAATCACTGTAACTACATGGCTTAAAGGGTTGTGGGGAAGTGAAATGGACTTACAGGTTGATGCGTAATGAAGGGGGTGCAGTGGCTTAGTTGGTAGAGGTGCAGGCTGCAAGCCGAGAGGTCCTCGGTTCGAATCCCACCTGTGGCAACCGCATTGTGTCCTTGGGCAAGACACTTCACCGCCATTGCCCACGTGGGGGCACGGTGACGCTGTGTACTAAGGCGTACTGCACGTCGATGATGCACCTGTCTTCAACCAATGCTAACCCTGCTTGTGTGGAGTTGGTATGTTGGGGAGCTGACAGTTGCTCGCCGATGCTCGGTGGTTCTCTCCGAGTACTCCGGCTTCCTCCACCCGTAAAATTGTCACGGTCATGGTTAGCCATTGTGCAGAAATATGTGACCTTAAACACCAATAAATAAATAAATAAATAAATAAATAAATAAATAAATAAATAAATAAATAATGATGCGTAATGAAAACACTGGAAAAATGTGAGGCCCCAAAGGATGAAGGTAATTTTTAAAAATATTTATTCAAAATAAAGTGGGTCCCATTTAATCAGATATTGCTTAACCCTTTACCCAACACAGAGGATATCAAAATTTATTATTTTAAATATCATTTTTTTAAATTTTTCAAAAAATTGAAACAAAACCATATCATGTGACCCTTCGTTGGAACAAGCTCAACGAGCTCGTTCCAACGAGGGGTCACATGATATGACTTTGTTTAAAATTTTCGAAAAATAATATTTTTTCAACTGCTGAATTTGCATATTACGCGGGCAGATGCGGCCGATTCGTTGGGTAAAGGGTTAATAGAATGACCCTCTATTGCATATGGTTTTCAAACACCAAACTAATCACAATTTATAGCCTTGTTTAGTCATCAGTTTATAGTGAAAATCCCTGTTTGTCTATTAGGGTTTTAATGACACTTTAGACTGCCCAGATTTCCTTGTGCCAGACAGTTTTACAGGTAGAGGAAGCCGGAGTACCTGGAGAGAACCACCAAGTAGTGGTGAGTATCTGTCAAACTCGCAAAACATACTGACTCCACACAAGCAGGCCAGGTTAGCATTGAATTTTTTTCACCAGCAAAGAGGCTATTCAGTTAACAGTTAACTCTAGGGTGCCATCATATCTGTAATATTGATGCAAGAAATGCATGTCTTTTTTGAACATTGTTTCAGTTCTTGGTTTTGAAAAGCTTGCTTTTCAAATGAAGAGCAATATAACAGTTTACCTTATGTATAATGACCAAAAACTGCTAGCCAGTATTAGGAGTAGTGTTCAACTGATTACCAGAAATGGTCGTTGACCGATTACCAGTTATTTGAGCTCACAATCGGACGATTCTGATGCCGTTCTGAGTGTAATACCATGCACTGCTAGACAAGTCGAGGCTCGAAAGAACTACATTAAACTGAACATTTTTCACAGTGTTAAACTTCGTTGACTGGGGTCACAGTAAAACTACAAGTCGTGCACACTTGGGCGGTAAACGTGGCTCTCGGAGCCACGTTTACCACCCAAGTGCGTGCTTCTGGTAATTTTACTACGACCTGAGTCAATGAAGTGTAACCTTCACTTTTCCAGTATGAACTGGCAATTGCTGCAAGTACGCTCAATTGTAAGCTTTACATGTCGTTTAACTTGTACATCGATCCCGTAAAGGGCATCTAGAGAGATTATAAGAATATGCATTGTGGTTGTTTCTCAACTTTATTGAATGGTATCATTGACATCATTTTACATAAACAGTTGAACAATTGAGAAGATAATAAAATGCAGTTAATGAATCATCACAAAATGCTTGGCAACAGTCGGTTGAACCAATGTTCCAGGAGCCATTGCCATAGTCATCTGATTGCCCACAATCGGCTGATTGTGGTAGCCAGTTCCGATATCGGTTGAACACTCATTAGGAGTTTATTAAAGGCGATTAAAAATCATTCCTGTTCAAGTCAATTGGATTTAGTTTTCTGAGAGTGAAAATCATTGGATTTCCGTGTGCCAATTTTTATCCGTTGAAGTCTCGAGATCAGGGTTTGAGTGTAAAATTTGTATAATTCTGTATTTGATGTCATTCACTGAATGATTAGATTGGTTGAAGTGTAGAGCAATTGGTGTTTCTCGTTTGTGGACAGTGTTGGAGAAATGTTTGGAGATTCTTTTGTGGAAATTCCTTTTAGTTTCTCCGACATATTGTTTGTCGCACTTCTGACAAGTGATTTTAACTAGTTTTACTGCCAGATTCCGTACTTGCTTGTACATTGGGCGGTTCTCATTAGTAATCTCAGTATATGGAGTATTGTTCTCCATTCTTTGTCTTTTACGGCTTTGTTCCTCTCTTGTGGTTTGAATGTCAACAACAGTTGTATTACTGGAGCTGGAATCGAGACTGATTTCATTACTGGAACTCCCGGCGGTGATCATTGCCTGGTAGTTACAAGAAAATTAAGGCCGGTATAAGCAACACAATAAAATGACAAAAGTCCAAGAGGACCTATTTCCTGTGGCTATGTGCCTTTGTTGTTGATACAAGCCTGCCCAGTTTCGTACTGATTTGTACTCATCAGAGGCAATGGGGAGAGGGCTCTTCCTCTTTTATATTGTGACGTTTGGCGGGTGACTGGTGTGCCTTTTATGGCAGCTGACCTTAGCATTTATGGTTGACGGGTTCCCAAATGCCTGTGGGTGGCAGGTTACCCAACAAAAAATTTTGTTTAGGTTCGATTCATTTTTTGGCGGGTGACCTATTGTTTGTTTATACACGGTTGGGTAAAATGGAACAGGTTGTTCATTATGGTAATTAGTATTTCTCCTTTAATTAAGAGTTTGTTTGTTTATTAAGATTTTACAAACCTTTCAACAGCCAGGGTCATGTTGTTTTGGTCAGTTTTACAGTTGGAGGAAGTCAGAGAGAACTGAACTGTGGTGAACTGTCTAATTGTCCACCTTATTAACCCTTTCCCTAACATAACAGCCAAAACCGGCCAGCGCTATTCTCAAAAATCGCCATTTAATTTTCATTATTTTTGAATTTTTTGTCTGTAAAACATAGGTTATGACCCCTCATTGGAACGAGCTCGTCGAGCTCGTTCCAATGAAGGGTCATAACCTATGTTTTTGAGACAAAAAATGAAAAAAAAAGTTATTCAAGAATTTTTTTTGCAAATGTTGTCTTTTTTTCATGTTAGGTAAAGGGTTAACCTGGTACAAGCAGAGTCAGCAGCTGTTCAAGGCAAGTGCACCATAGATGATCTGCATACCTCAGTACACAGTGCCACCATGCTCCCACATGGGCATTCAAGCTTAACCCTTTACCCAACGCATCGGCCAAAACTAGCCAGCACTATTGACAAAAATCACCATTAAATTTTAATTTTTTATCTCAAAAACAAAGCTTATGACCCCTCATTGGAATGAGCTCATTGAGCTGATTGCAATGAGGGGGTCATTAGCTATGTTTTGACGTTCAAAAATGAAAAAAAATTAGTTATTCAAGAATTTTATTTGTAAGTGTTGTCTGCCTTTAGTGTTAGGTAAAGGGTTAAATGTCTTGCCGAAGGACACAGCACAGATGGTATGGGTCAGGATCAAACCATCAACCTTTCAGTTTAACCCTTTACCTAACATGAAAGGAAACAAAATTCTTCGATAACCAGCAATAACTAATTTTTTTCATTTTTATACCCCTGCCAATTTTGTCCCAAATATGATGTCTGGACGATAACTTTAGTTTGACTGAACGAAGTGAAACAAAATTTTATACATAGGTTTAATTTTATACATGGAAGCGCAGTGGTTCAATGGTGGACTGCTGGACTTCTATGCTAGAGGTCCCGAGTTCAATCTCCATCCAGGACGACCCATGTTGTGTCCTTGGGCAAGGAACTTTATCCTGGCTGCCTACGTGGGAGCACGATGATGCCATGTACTAAGGCGTACTGCACGCCAATGGTGCACATGTCTTCAACCGTTGTAACACTGCTTGAGCAGAGCTTGAACAGAGCTTGAACACAGTTAGAATGTTGAGCTGATAGTTGCTCGTCGATGCTCGGTGGTTCTCTCTGGGTACTCTGGCTTCCTCCACCCATAAAACTGCCACGATTAGCCAGTGTGCATAAGTATGTGACCTTAAACACAAATAAATTAATAAATTTTATACACAGCTTTAACCATTTAATACAGTTTGGGATTGATAGTGGGCGTGGTCTGATATTTTTTGGCTGACTTATGGCCTTTTTCCGAATTTGAAGATATCTTGACATTGGTTTCTGGACGATAACTGTAGTTTGACTGAACGAAATGAAACAAAACAATGCACACGTTTATAACCACATAATACAGGCTGGAATTGATGGTGGGGATCGGTCTGGTATTTTTTGGCAGAGTTATAGACCCTTTCCAACTAAGAACAAAAAGTGGGGGCATAAGTGTTTTTTGCATCAAAAACAGCTAATGACCCCTCATTGGAATGAGCTAAAATGAGCTCTTTCAAATGAGGTGTCTTAAGATATGTTTTTCAGATTAAAAATGAAAAAAATAAGGAAAATTGAATGGTGATTTAATCATTTTTAGCCAAATTTGAGCTTATGCCATGGTCAGTCGTCCGTCTGTCCGTCGACAATTCAACACGGCTCGGGCTAGAGGCCATATTTATGAACCAATCTTTACGAAACTTCTTGGGTACCTTTATAATCACCGTGGAACGTTTTGGGGTCCGGTCCGAAATTCAAGTTGGCCGCTGGCAGCCATCTTGTACAAAATTAGGTGAAATCAGATTTTTGTGCAGAACTTCCATATGAAAGCTCTGATTTGAAAATTTTTTTGTATGAATGTTTAGTACCATGGGTTACATCACATATAATACAGGTTTTTTTCTTGTGTGTAAATTATGCAAATTAGACTAACTTTGATGTATTTAGTGTTACTTTCAGCACTGTAAGTGCAAATGCCAATGCGGCTCGGGCTAGAGGCCGTATTTATGAACCGATCTTTACGAAACTTCTTGGGTACCTTTGGTATCACCGTGGGATGAGAACGAGTGTTTTTTGGGTCCGGTCCAAAATTAAAGATGGCCGATGCCAGCCATTTTGTACAAAATTAGGTGCAATCAGATTTTTGCGCAGAACTTCCGTATGAAAGTGCTGCTTTGAATAATTTTTTGTGTGAATGTTTAGTACCATGGGATACAACACATATAATGCAGGTTTTTTCTCGTACAGAAATTATGCAAATTAGATGAACTTTGATTTTTTCAGTGCTACTTTCACACAGTAAGTACACATGTCAATATGGCTTGGGCTAGGGGCTGTATTTATGAACCGATCTTCAAGAAGCGTTTTGGGTACCTTTGTTATCACCTTGGGACGAGAATGAGTGTTTCTGGGTGTGGTCCAAAATTCAAGATGGCTGCCAGTGGCCATATTATACCGAAATTAGGTCTAATCAGTTTTTTGAACAGAACTTCTCTACAGCTCAGGATAGAGGCCGTATTTATGAACCGATCTTTACGAAATTTCTTGGGTACCTTTGTTATCACCGTGGGATTAGAACAAGTGCTTTTGGGTGTGGTCCGAAATTCAAGATGGCCACCAGCAGCCATTTTGTACCAAAATTAGTGCAATCAGTTTTTTTGTACAGAACTTCTGTATGAAAGTTCTGATTTGAATAAATTTTTGTATGAATGTTTAGTAACATGGAGTACATCACATATAATACAGGTTTTTTTCGCGTGCAGAAATTATGCAAATTAGATGAATTTTGATTTTTTCAGTGCTACTAATACACAGTAAGTGCACATGTCAATACGGCTCAGGCTAGAGGCTGTATTTATGAACCGATCTTCACGAAGCTTCTTGGATGCCTTTTTTATCACCTTGGGACGAGAACAAGTGTTTCTGGGTGCGGTCCAAAATTCAAGATGACTGCCAGTGGCCATTTTGTACCAAAATTAGGTCCAATCAGTTTTTAGCTCACCGAAGGAAGCTAAATTTATCACTTGCCATCTGTTGTTGTCCGTCTGGCATCACAAACATTTTTCAAACGACTTCTCCTCTGAAACCGCTTGGTCGATTTGCTCGAAACTTGGTAAGGATGTTCATTACCATATGTCAATTCAAGTTTGTTCAAATGAAATGGACATGCCCACTTGGGGCTCCATAGGGTGCATAACTCCGATAGCACCCTATGTATATTAGAGAAATCACTAAAAAATCTTCTGGGAGCGCGGTGGCTCAGTAGGTAGAGGTGCAGGCTGCAAGCTGAGAGGTCCTTGGTTCGAATCCCACCTGCGGCAACCACATTGTGTCCTTGGGCAAGACACTTCATCTCCATTGCCCGCGTGGGGGCACGATGACGCTGTGTACTAAGGCGTACTGCACATCGATGGTACACATGTCTTCAACCAATCTAACCCTGCCTGTGCTGCAGTGCGTGGTTACGATGTTGGGGAGCTGGCAGCTGCTCGTCGTTGCTCGGTGGTTCTCTCTGGGTACTCCGGCTTTCTCCACCTGTAAAACTGCCACAGTCATGATTAGCCATTGTGCATAAATATGTGACCTTAAACATCAATAAATAAACAATAAATCAATAAAAAATCTTCTTCTCCTGCACTAGTGGGCAGAATCCTTTGATATTTGGTATACAGCATTATGGGGTGGATCTGATTCAAGTTTGTTCAAATCGACCCCCTGGATTCATATTTGGGCTCACTATAGAAGCCCAAATTCGAACTTATTGCATTTCAGGCAAATTTCTTAAAAAATCTTCTTCTCCAGATCCAGCAGTCAGAATCTTTTGATATTTGGTATACAACATTGTGGGGTGGATCGGATTCAAGTTTGTTCAAATCGGCTCCCTGGATTCACATTTGGGCTCAGTATAGAAGCCCGAATTCGAACTTAGTGCATTTCAAGCAAATTTCTTTAAAAATCTTCTTCTCCAGATCCAGCAGGCAGAATCCTTTGATATTTGGTATGCAACATTGTGGGGTGGATCTGATTCAATTTTGTTCAAATTGGCTCCCTGGGTTCATATTTGGGTTCAGTATAGGAGCCCAAATTTGAACTTAGTGCATTTCAGGCAAATTTCTTAAAAAATCTTCTTCTCCAGATCCAGCAGTCAGAATCTTTTGATATTGGGTATGCAGCATGCTTAGTGGCTGAGATTCAGGTTTGTTCAAGCCAAGTCCCTGGGTTCATATTTGGGCTCACTGTGGTAGCCCGAATTATAACTTGGTTCAAAATGAGGAATTTTCTTTAAATATCTTCTTCAGATCCAGCAGTCAGAATGTTTTGATATTTGGTATCCAGCAACCTTAGGGGGGGAGGTGAGATTCAAGTTTGTTCAAGCCATGTCCAAAGGTCCATATTTGGGCTCACTGTGGGAGCCCGAATAATAACTTAGTTCAAAATGAGGAATGTTCTTTAAAAATCTTCTTCAGATCCAGCAGTCGGAATGTTTTGATATTTGGTATGCAGCATCCTTAGGGGGGTGAGATTCAGGTTTGTTCAAGCCATGTCCCTAGGTCCATATTTGGCCTCACTGTGGGAGCTTGAATTGTAACTTAGATCGAAATGAGGAATTTTCTTGAAATATCTTCTTCTTCAGATCCAGCAGTCGGAATGTTTTGATATGTGGTGTGTAGCATCCTTGATGGGGGGGGGGGGGGGGGGGGGGGGGGGATTCAAGTTTGTTAAAGCCAAGTCCCTGGGTCCATATTTAGGCTTCCTGTGGGAGCCTGAATTATAACATAGTGGAATTTTTCTTTAAAAATCTTCTTCAGATTCAGCAGTCGGAATGTTTTGATATTTGGCATGCAGCATCCTTAGGGGGTGAGATTCAAGTTTGTTCAAGCCAAGTCCCTGGGTTCATATTTGGCTCACTGTGGGAGCTCGAATGATAACTTAGTTCAAAATGCGGAATTTTCTTTAAAAATCTTCTTCAGATCCAGCAGATAAATGCTTTTGATATTTGGTATGCAGCATCCTTAGAGGGGTAAGATTCAAGTTTGTTCGAGCCATGTCCCTAGTTCCTTAAAATTTGTCTCTCATGACTTCATTCCTTTGTAGTGTTGATGAACCATATCTAACTGAATGTGACCCCAAATACTTCTTTGAACCACTTTGGCCGGTGAGTGATTAAGGCTCCTTGGGGCCTCTTGTTTGTCAACTTCTATACGGCTCGTATTTATGAACTTATCTTCATGAAACTTCTTGGGTAACTTTGTTATCACCTTGGGACAGGAACAAGTGTTTTTGGGTGCCTTTGTTATCACTGTGCTATGAGAACAAATATTTTGGTGTTCAGTCAGACCCACTCTGGGGCTCAAAGATTTCTTTTCTAGTTTAGCATCTGACTGTCGCCCACCTTTACAATACTTTACCTATACATTTGTTACAGGCTACGGTCAGTATTTATGCACAGACCGTTACAATACTTTATATGTACCTTTGTTATCAGGTCATTACCTAGATGTTTGTCATTGCTGTGTCACATACTGTGAATAGCATCGGCCAGTTTGGGACATTTTGTTGGATAAAAGCAGAGCTCAAAATAAGCGGTGTCGCATCGCTTTTTGCTATGCAAAACTTGCGAAAAGCTACACAATGTTCAATTATGTATAGCATTTTGCGATACAAGATAATCAACTGCAGCCTATTAGGCTGCAGTTGATTATCTTCTATCGCAAAATGTAAATGAAAATTTGCAAACAAGTTTGAAAACTAGTTCACTGATGCTATACTTCTGATTGTGGAACATCTCAGATTAACTCTCCATCAAGCATCATTAGCAACTTCATATGTGAGATGAATTCTATTGGTTTAAATTCTTCCTGTTTTTACAACATTTTGCATAAAATGTCCATTAAAAATAACTTCAAGCCAAACAAATTAAAAATCCCAACTTCCATTTTGAGAACTCTATTAAACAACCAAGACGCCATTTGAAAATATTCAAGTCCATGCAACCCTTAAAGGCAGTTCAGTCAAAAAAAAAAACAAAGTAAATGTTTAATGTGTTGCAGATCATTTGGAAATGCCCAGAAATGGATGGAAACTATTCTATTTACTTAGAAGAATTCAATACAAAACAGCATAACATAACTCTGGTATACAAAAATAGCTATGTAATTTCTTGGAAATGTGTAGCATTTTGTTACGCAAAGAAAAAGAGTTATTTGAGCACTGGATAAAAGTGGTCATTGCTCAAACCAATGGGCCTCTATGCATCCTTTCGTAAGGTAAATGGTGAAAACCTGTAATAAGTGATTTTATTCATCTTGTTGAGTTACAAGTGGGTGGTAGGATGCATATTTGTTTGGATCTTTCTGTGCTTTTCTTTCTTTATTTCATGTTTATACAGATCACTTTTTGTTACCAATTAGCCTCCATAAAGAAATGGTTATGTTTGGTAAACAATACTGCATGATTTGCTTAGATATTTGCTCACCACTGAAAAAATATTATTGAAAATATTGATGGATCTCAGATGTTTCGAATCAATTTTTGTTGGCAATTATACAAAGATTCAACAAAGAAGGTTATAATTATCTAAATGCATCCACTAACAACCGCTAATGAATTACATATTCAATAGTAAACTTTTAATTCTGTACATTTTTATTACCTTTGTTTGAAACCAAACAGCTTAATTTATCTGGCTCTTTATCTCCTTTCCTTCCCAGTAAGAATGCATAGGATGGGGAGAAGTGCTCATTTACTGCGGATTGTTTCATTGATAAAATAGGACCAGGTAACCTATGCCAGGGGGGGAAGTCTACTAAAGTGTGCAACATGGTATAAACGATTGGCTAAACATGACCTCATACCTGTGCTGTGGTCGTGATATAGCCATGGATGCTGAAAGTGACATTAAACACCAAAAAATAAATAAAGTAAAAGGACGCCTCATCCAAGAAGACTGTGTCCAAAAGCTCGTGAAAGAAACTGCAGTCCCATTGCCCTAAAAGAGAGAATTTTCTGAAAATAGTAAACTTTAGAACACCTGCACACATGTGTATATGATGTTGGTACCGGACTATGCAACAGGTTTATTCTTTGATAATCATGACTGAACCAAGTCCAAGTACTTGCAGATTACTTCATTTTTCACACTGACAAAAATTGTAACAAAAATGGGCAATTGTTGTAACAAAAGTGGTGAGCAAGTTTTTTTTGTTACAAAAATGGGCTCATTTTGTAACAAAAGTGGTTGATTTTGTAACAAAAGTGGTGAGCAGTAACAAAAGTGGGCAAATGTTGTAATAAAAGTGGTGAGCTGTAACAAAAATGGTTGTTGTAACAAAAGTGGTTGCCACACACAGATTGATTCGAGGGAATAAGTAAATCGAGGTAAGCAAACTGTCTTAATTAGTCTGTCAGTTATGCAAACCCATAAAAAGGAATGCATGTTGAACCGAGTTAATATGCCATAGTCAATGTTAAACCCATGAAATTTGCAGCAGCAAATTGTTACAGAATTTGTGAGGGCAATATCAGCCATGAATTGCAGCTCCAGTGATGAAGAAATGTTCACAGCAGGGTACTTCGGACAAAAATAAAATGAAATGGGTTGGATAACAATAAACTGAAAATTAATTAACCTTGGTCTGAAACTGCGTATCAATTTATACCAATTTTTTGCTAAAATATTCCAATCAATGTTCCTGGGTTGGAGAAGACCGCGAATCAAAAGTTTGAAAACAAAAAATGCCCTGGTACTAGATAATGCTACAGAAATGGAAAGAAATAATAATATTCCTACCTAGTAGGTTACTAGCAGTACCAAGTAATGAATATTATTATTTCTTACCTTGGGAGGCAGTGCCCCCAGGACTCATTTCAAGGAGGGCATTGAATGGAAATAGATCACTCGGCTTTCCCATTCATTGACTTAGTTGGAGAATGACCCAATGAATCAGTGATGATAGGTATAATATTGCCGTTATTGTTATTGTCTGTTAATAGTATATTACTTTGAACTTGGTTTAATATCATTTGGCAACATTTCCTTGAATTATCCCCTGGATCAGAAGTAAACAAGGTCTTCAGCTAGTTGATAGCAGGGACCAGCCTAGGGGGGAATTTTAGGGAAACTTATGTCTCCCTCCAGAAAAAATAGTGAGACTGCAGAGTCAAGTAGGGAGACTTCATAGGCAAGTGGTGAAAATTAAGAATATTTATCTACTCTACCCCGCTGCCCCTTCATATTTTCAGCTCATGGTCCTTCATTAATGCCTGATTAATCCAGGTCCAGTTGTCTTTGATGCATCTATGCCAGGTTAAAAAATCACAAAGTAATTATTGATTGAAAATCCCCCACTGCTACCCTCTCCTTCATGACCTCTCCCCTCTTCTTCGTGCAAATCCTCCTGTGGTTGCCTTTCACCAAAGTGTGCTAAGCTAATAATTTCCTAAGTCTTTATTAAAGTGTGAACAGGACCAGATGTAACTTGTAAGAAGGTTGCTTGGAAGGTACTTTTTTCAAGATCCTTCATATGCACACTTGTGCCCTGTACAAAACTTTTCTTGTCACCACTAAAACCTTTTTTATGTGTTTTAATTCCATTCATGTTTTTCTGGGAATAAACGGCCCAACAGTTAACAGTCGTCAGCAATAAAAATACAGTGTTAGAAAATACATCCGTTGTGTATACATTTTCATCATCCTAAGTGAGGTAACCTACTTTCAAATTGGGTTATTTTTTTGAGTCACGCAGGTCACCTATTTTTGTTTCGACACTTGAAGCTCCAACAGAAACGCAACAAAATAGAAATGTAAAATCTGCAAAAAGCGACAATGGACAATTGATTCTCCTGTGATTTCAAATAAATGGTCGTTTATGTGACGAATGAAAATGCCCATTTATCACACTCAAGCACATTTGATTCTTAAAAATAATCGTTTTTATGTAAAACTCAGATCACTCAGTTCAGCCTTTTCCTCATTTTGGCCAATTTTTAGAGGGCGACTTGTAAAAAAAATTGCCCCAATTGTTTTTCTAGGCAACTTTGGGCTTAGAAGGGCGGCAAAATCGCCCCTGGTTGATAGCATTAGCAGCTTATCATCAAGAAGACAACAACACAATTAGATCATTTTCCATGTTAATTTTAATCAGATTGTTAAATAGTGAGCAGTCTCAGGCTTAGTAGTAGCGAACAGTATTAATTTTATAGAAGCAAAAATGCTATTCATTTTTAGTTTAACTTGACAAAGTCAAGAGAAGCTACTGCCATCATGCATGCGGAAGTCTGTGAGTCTGTTCACATTTTCCTTTAGGACAACCTACACCCTGTAGTTCTTGTCCCATCGTCACAAAGTTGGGTTTTTTTTCATATGCAGGTTTGAGGTCATGAAAACGTTCCCCTTTGATCTCGATCAGTCAACCATGATGGCTTCCTGATCCCAAAACCTGAAAACCTTTAGCACAGTCTACAGGTTGTATTTATGAATGCATTTCATTGTAACTTGGTAGGATGACCCTGTAATGTCTAGATGAGAACATCCCATTTTGGTCTTGATCTCTCAACCGAAATGGCTGCCCAAGCCCAAAATCTTTTAGCACAGTCTACAGATCGTATTTAATATGGACGGATTTCATTGTAACTTGGTAGGATGACTCCTTATGATGTCTAGATGAGAATTTCTCCATTTGGTCACGATCTGTCAGCCGTGACGGCTGCCTGAGCCCAAAATCTGAAAACCTTGAGCAAAGTCTACAAGTCGTATTTATGGGGGGATTTCATTGTAACTTGGTAGGATGACTCTGTATAATGTCTAGATGAGAACATCCCCTTTTGGCAGCGATCAGTCAAATGTGACGGCTGTAGGGGCCAAAACCCGAAAACCTTTAGCACAGGCTACAGGTTGTATTTATGAAGGGATTTCATTGTAACTTGGTAGGATGACTCCAGATAATATCTAGATGAGAATGTCCCCTTTGGTCATGATCGTTCAACCGTGATGGCTACCCAAGCCCAA
Organism: Pictodentalium vernedei; assembly: GCA_031216915.1. NCBI lineage: Eukaryota > Metazoa > Mollusca > Scaphopoda > Dentaliida > Dentaliidae > Pictodentalium > Pictodentalium vernedei. Next base: position 250,118,648 of record CM062295.1, read on the forward strand.
AATCCCAAAACCTTTAGCACAGACTACAGATTGTTTTTTTATGAAGGGATTTCATTGTAACTTGGTAGGAGGACTCGGTATAATGTCTAGACAGGGATGTCCCCTTGTTGTTGCGATCAGTCAACCATGATGACTACACAGGCCTGAGACTCAAAAACATTTAGCGCAGTCTACAGGTCGTATTTATGAAGGATTTCATTGTGACTTGGTACGATGACTCGTTATAATGTCTAGATGAGAACATTCGCTTTCAGTCGTGATTAGTCTACCATGATTGCAACAGGGGACCCAAAGCCTGAAAACCTTTAGCACAGTCTTCAGGTCGTATTAATGAAGGGATTTCATTGTAACTTGGTACGATGACTCCGTATAATGTCTTGATGAGAACTTCCCCTTTTGGTTGCAATCTGTCAACCAAGTTATGCTGCAGTGTCACTGACACTTCATTCAGTTTATGCTAAACAAAAACCAATTTAATATAACATTTTGCTATACACTTTTAAAAAAAGTATTTCGTGCCCTGAACAGGTATTCGCAGTGCTAGAGTGTGTTGTTTAATTTTTTAATTGTTGTTTAATTTTGACATAAATTAATCCCCTCCTGTGATTCTATTCCATATTTCCAACTGAGTTAGATGATAAACCCAATGCAATGTATTCAAGGTGAAGCAGTGTAAATCTACTTGGTTTTCGCGGTCCCCTTACGCTGGGCTCAGATTACGTTTCATCCTAAACATTTGTACGAATAGCACTGATTAAAAAAATTTCAATTCTGAAGAAGGCTAAATGTACGGTACATAACAATTGTTAATAATCCATTTTTAATGTATCATAAAGGTACAGGACATATGAGGTCCCACTTGTGGGCATGATAAAGCCTTGCCTATTTATACTACATTCCATGTAAATCGTTCCCTATCCTCTGTTTAAGTCTGTGACAGTAACCATATAAATTATACTTTTAGTATTCACAATCAACGTAGGTCATGTGTGTTTTGTCATTAATATTTTAGTGTAAATTTGAAATCCTTCCACTTTTCAATTTTCATTTTGCTTAGCCCCCACTGAGGGCAGAGATGACACTTTTGAGAATTAATTTAGAACAAAAGGAATAAATTAACAAAGACCATTTGAGTGACATCAGATGCACATGCGGGGGCGCGGTGGTTTTCGTGGTAACCGGTTCTCGTCAGATCACCGAAGTTAAGCAACGTCGAGCGCAGTTAGTAGTTGGATGGGTGACCATTTCAGCGAGTGATTCGTGCTCCCACGTTGTGTCCTTGGCAAGGCACTTAACCCTGATTGCCTACATGGGGGCACGATGAGTATTAAGGTGTACTGATCGACGAAGGTGCATATGTCTTCAACCAATCTAACCCTGCCTGTGCCATGGCGGAGAGTTCAGAGTTTAGATGTTGGAGAGCTGACAGCTGCTCGTCGTTGCTTCTCTCCGGGTACTCCGGCTTCCTCCACCCATAAAACCGACATGATATGACCCTGGCTGTTAATGTGTCATTAAACCCTAATAAATAAATAAATAGATGCACATACTTCCTGCAGATTGTTCCTTTGACAAGTCTGGCATTAGAGCATGTGACTTAATTTTCTTTGCAGTCAGATATACATGTGTGTTTTTTTACGCAAATACCAGGAGGTATCATGTACTAGGAATGAGGGGTTCTCATTTACTGATAATGTGAACTGATTATCAAAAAGAAGACTCTTGAAAGATATGAAGGGTTCTTTTTTAGCTCACCTGACTGAAAGTCAGTGTGAGCTTTTGCCATCACTTGGCGTCTGTCCTCTGTCGCCGGTGTGAGCTTTTGCCATCACTTGGCATCTGTCGTTTGTCGTCTGTCGTCCGTCTATAGTTAACTTTCACGACTCGGTCTTCTCCTTCAAAACCACTAGCCCAAACCCAAACAAATTTGACATACAATATTTTGGGGGGGTATCCTCTTTCCAGTTTGTTAAAATGAATTTGGTGCCCCCACTGAGGTGGGGGTGATGCCCCAAAAGCATCAGTTTCTCCTGAAATCTTCTTATGAACCACCAGTCAGAATGCTGTGATATTTGGTATGTAAGCTCCTTTTGTCCTCAAGATTCAAGTTTGTTCAAAGAAATTTTCTCGGTCAATATTTGGGCTCGCTATGGGAGGATCCCCATTTTGTGCCCCGCCCAAAATTTATATTTTCCGAACCGAGAGGCCGATTTGAACCAAATTTGCTGTGAGGTATTATTGGGTCCTAAGTACTTGATCCATGCCAAAAAAAAATTTCCAGCTGCACTGTGGGAACCTCAGGAGCTAAAAATAGAAAAAAATTAAAATGCCCATATCTCCAAAACTGCACAGCACTGAAACTTTTTATTTGGTGTGAAGCTTCCTTAGGACCAATAGGAAGGAATGGTGAAAAAAAAATCGCTATCGGTTTTGTCCTAAGATACAGTTTCGAGACTTTGAAAAAATGCTGAGTCAGCATAATTTAACACTGATGGTAATGGGTAAAATATAAAATAATCTTTTTCTCCCCAACCACTGCCCCAAAAGCTTTCATATTTCACGTATAACATCTATGGAAGATTGATTCACATGGTTGTTGAAATTTAACCCCTGGGTCCATATTTGGGCACTCTACAGGAGCCCAAATGTTCAAATAAAATCTTCTCCAGATCCAACAGTCAGAATCTTTTGATATTTGGTATACAGCATCCTTAGGGAAGGGAGATTCAGGTTGGTTCAAGCCAAGTCCCTGGGTTCATATTCCCTATGGGAGCCCAAATTGTAACTTTGTTCAATATGAGGAATATTCTTTAAAAATCTTTCTTCAGATCCAGCAGTCAGAATATTTTGATATTTGGTGTATATCATCCTTAGGGAGGTGTAATTCAAATTTGTTCAGGGGGCATTTTTTTTGTGCCCAGTGGGAACCCCAGGAGCAAAAAATAGAAACAAATTCAAATAACCATAGCCTTCCCATTCCCCATTTATTCTCAAATCACAGAACACTAAAAAATTATATTTAGTATCCAAAATTATTAGTGTTAACACAAATTGTAACTTTGTTCAATATGAGGAATATTCTTTAAAAATCTCTTTGTTCAGATCCAGCAGTCAGAAAGAGGGCCGCATCAACCCAGGCCTCAGTTCTTTAGTACAGTCTACATGTCAAAATATTCTTGTTGAAAAAAATAGCATGTAGGGTACAGAACTTAACATATTCTCAATTATCACAATTCTTGTCTTATTTCATAATCCTTTCATTGAACATTATCCTTTTCTTCAAACACTACACACAGTCAAGTTGAGCTGCAGTGTCATTGACATTTTCATTGGAGATGTATAGCAAGGAGTCGCACATACACAACGAGTAGCTACACCTTCCCAAAAACGAGTTGAGACTCGATAATAGATTGTATACATTGTTACACATGACGTTTAATAGGAAATGCCACAAACAGGAATATATTAGATCTCAAGCTTTAAGTAGATGATCATAAAGAGTTCGCCAGAGATATATAACACTGTCAATGCTGATTGCTTTTCTCTGGTAAACTCTTTGGGGTTTTTCAGAATTATTTATTTGTATGCTAAATGATATATTATCGAAGAAATTGCGGAAAGAAGGAAATCATATCCCCCACTGTGAAGATATAGAAATTTTGAATTTCACGGTATCAATCAAAATGGCGGCTTACAAAGCATCACTTCAAGGTGAATATGAGTCAAATTATCACTGGAAATGATAAATTTGTTCTAAAAACGTATAATAAAAAGTAAATCTAGTATTTTTGAGTGGATACAGATCATTTCCAGCAATAAGTCAATACGTATTCACCTTGGATTGATGCATGAAACCCGCTAGTCCAAACATGGCCTGAAAGTCCGTAATATAAGTTTTGGGTTTGGTATGTCCTTTCAAAGGATGTACCAAACCAAAAACTTATATTACACACTTTCAGGCCGTGTTTGGATTAGGAACCCGCCAGCTGAATCAGATTGCAAGACGCTATCTGTTCCGAGTATCAATCAAATCTCTTCTGCGTTTCAATGATTCAGTGCGCTGTTAACTTTCATGTATCAATTCAAGGTTGAAACGAGTGGAATTATCAGATTCTTTTAAAAAGTGTATAATAAAAAGAAAAACTTGTGTTTTTGATTGGATACCGAAAATTATCTCACTTGTGACCGAGAGAAATGGTTATATATAAATAAACATTTGTCTCTGTCACTCATGAGATAATTTTTGGTATCCACTCAAAAACACTAAATATCCTCTATTTATCTTTTGCATTGCAAGCAATCAGTGAAACTTGGCCAAACTATATATTTTGCCAAAACACAGCAAAACAGAAAAAGTTTCATTTGCCACATAATCTGAGCACCAATTACCTTATTTCAGTATGACATTTACCATCATTACTTGGGAAGAATTTACAGGCCAGCAACTGAGTCCACTTTTGTGATTGCATTACTGCAGCTCGTAAAGAGTTAAAGGATAAAACAGTTGTAGATATTGAGAAAGAGATTTTTCTGTTGTCAATTCAACTTGTGTTCAGCAGGGAGTTAATAATAAACCAGTCATTACAAAATAAAAAAACATTAGAAAAAGAATTGATTAGAAAGCATCCAACTCTGAACCATACATGCAAATCACTCATTTCCATCTGTGAATATAATGAGAAATGGAGACAGCTGGAAGGAAAAACACATATGCTGAATTGAGAATGGCAAGAACTTTGGGCTTCTTTCTGTTAGGTCAGTTTTGTATTTCAGCCTTTGTAAACATGTCTACACTGTTTGAAAAATTTTATCAATGCAATCACAACAAAATCAAAATTAGACGGAACTTTGTAAAATAAAATAACTCTAGATAAATGTTGTTTAAATGGGGCTTGAAAAGGCGCAAGAACATGATGGTACTCCAGTTTGTTACTGTGTAATCTGCAGTAATGATGTCACTTTAAGTGTAATCATGAGAATATTGACAATAGTTCACTGCTCGGATTCAAGTACTATTTTTATCCTCAAGTGGGGCCCGTTGAGAATTATTTCACAAGGCATTAGCTGAATGAAATAATTCTCGAGGCCCACGAGAGGATAAAATCGTACTCGAATAGGTGCAGTGAACTTCTGTATTTATTTTATTTTCTTCTTAGGCCTGAAATAGTCAACGGATTTTTGAAGCGTCAAATCTAATTGTATTAAATCCGTCGCTGATGCGACACAGAGAAGTTTTGAAATATACAGAAACATCACCGTCATGTCAAATCTAATTGATCAGCCAATCGTAGTCGACTGGCATACTTTAGGTTCCTTTGGTCATTTTGGTTTTGCACCCAGGGTGCAACATTTATTTATTTATTTTCTGGGGCACACCGACACTTTTGAAAGGCTGTGTCGGACAATTTTACGGGTGAGGCTGGCAAACCCAGTGAAACACTGATCGGAGTGAGCAACTATCAAAGCTACTACCTAGGCACAAGCAGGGTTACCAATGGTTGAAGCACAGGGGTTCGTTACAAACAATGATTCAGGAATAAAATGTTATTATATTATGTACTAGGGGGTATGCAGTTATGCTTATTTTATAATATTATTTTATTCCTGAATCATTGTTTGTAATGAGCCCCTGTGGTTGAAGGTGGATGTACCATCGACGTGGTATATGCCTCAGCACACTGCAACCATGATCCAGTGGACCCTGGAAACCACCCCACCCCCACCAAAAAAAAATCAGTCATGCCCTCGTGCTTGCCCCCATCTCACCACTGTGCAGCTCAGATGATGCTGCAAATCATATTCAGTACGCCCCTTAAATATTACTACCCCCCCTCCCCCCCCCCAAAAAAAAAACAAACTTTGATATCCCATATGTGCCTGCCATGATTCTACTTGAGCAAAGGGATGCATCCTGTTTTATCTCCCCCCTCACCTACCTTCCCCGGTATGACTGAAATATTTTTGTGGCATGTGTTCTACTTGTACAGAGAAATGTTTACAAACATGTTCTGACTGAAGTAAAAACACATTCCTGCAGAAATCACAATTATTGATTCAGCTTATTGTGACTCAAAACACTGGGGGAAATTGGAGGCTGCAGAGTTAATGCCCATGCTTTGGTGGGCCGTCTAAAGACCAGTGGAAAGGCTGAGGAATACCTCCTCCCTCTCACCCTCAGAGAAAAACAAAAAATTAACAGCTTTTGATTCATATTCAGCACTAATATCCTTGCCAATAACACATTTATCCATGCGATGAACTGTTTAAACCTCATACCCACCTAAAAAGGCATGTGGCACGCCAATGGTACTCATGCCTTCAACCGCATGCTAACCCAGGTTAGCACATTGAGGAGTTTGGTAGTTACTCGCCGATTGCTCATTGGTTCTCTCCGGCTCCCCCTTACACACGTAAAACTACCTGACACGACATGACACTGGCAACTGAAACTGTCGTAAAACCCCAATAAACAAACAACTGAATTCGATGTGAGCTTCAGCAAATTTTATGAATCCGGTTTTAAAAATCACATATGAGACAGAAACACATTAAAGCCAGAGAGAGAGAGGCTATGCTTTTTCTGAACAAGAATATTTTGACAACTTACATTATCCGTAGCAATAACAATACCACGAACGTCGAAAGTTGAAACTATCAACGCAGTCACAGGTACTCAGCACAAGCTGTGAAATCGAAAGAAAAATTATAACTGATAGGAGTTTTGAAACGATACTGACGTGCCCCCATAATGGTATATAAATATTATCAAGGTACCCAACTCGCTTTTCAAAAACCTTAGCACTCATCTTCATTATATCTCCCTCAAATTTGATTCAGCCAGTGTATCCAGCAGTACACGGTGTCAGTGGAAAGGGGAATGAATAAGCTTTACAGGGGTGTATTACATGACCGTTTGATGTTCTTCATAGTAACTAGGAGAAGTCACAGAAAAGGCCGAAAAAAACATTTACTCAGCTAAGATGCTATTCAGTGGAAAGTGGGTTACGAGCGATGATTCTCTGATTTATTAGGAAAATTGGAGGTGCCATATGTCTAATATTAACCATATACCTTTATCAATTACTAATCTTGGATCCATATTTATTCATTTCTGGTGTTCACATTTGTCTTTTATACAGTTTTTACCCTTATTTTGAAAACTCATCAAGCTGTCGGCATCCATAGAAATGAAGATGCTCACAAAACATCCCATTGGCTACCATTTATGCAGAGAAAATCACACATAAAATGAAGCCAATGGGGAAATCTTTGTGCGAGCCTCGCCGTATCTATGGACGCCGACAACTTGATGAGTTTTCAAGTTACGGCTAAAAAAGTGTATAAAAGGTAAATGTGAACTCCAGAAATGAATAAATGTCAAACCAAGATTGAAAATTGATAAAGGTATACGACTAATATTTGAATCTTCCCTGCATAGACAATGGCACCTCAAATTTTCATAATAACTCAGAGAATCATCGCTCGTAACCGACTTTCCACTGAAGAACAGCATCTTGTCTGACTAAATGTTTTTCAGCCTTTTCTGTGACTTCCCCCAGCTATTATGAACAACCCAAGAACACCCCAACGGTCATGTAATACACCACTGTAAAGCTTATCCATTCTCCTGTCCACTGACACCAGCTACTGTTGGATACATTGGATGAATCAAATTTGAGGGGGATATAATGAAGATGAGTGTTATCATTTTCGAAAAGCGAGTTGGGTACCTTGTTAATATTTATTTTCCATTATGTGGCATGTCAGCATAGATTAAAAAATGATTTCACATATCATTTTTCTTTCGATTTCACAGCTTGTGTCGAGTACCTGTGAATGTAGTTTGTAGGTAAGCCTGATGCTGTTTGTTTAAAACTGATTTTCGCACTCACCTATCAACTTCTTATTCAGTCATTTTGAAAAATTGATTTTCGTTCTCACCTATGCTTCAGTCATTTTGTTAAATCTCGAATCAAGCCTTCTATCAGTCAGATGGGTATTTCCAGCGACTGACGTGCTTTCCTCATTACCATATGATTTGCACTCGGCTGATCGGTAACGCTCATTTGTTTCCGCACTTTGTATTAGATTTGATGCTTCCAAAATCCGTCGACTATTTCAAACATGTATTTCAGATGCATCACCGATGGAGATTCGTCTCAGTTGGACGGAGATTCATCGGTGAGGCATTTTACTTGCATCTAATTGAAATAGTCAACACATCACTGACAAATTTAATTCATTTTTTGCTCTGGTATTAGATTTGACGTGTCAAAAATCCGTTGACTATTCCAGGCCTTATTTGTTTTCCCAAAACAACTCTTTTATTATTGATTCAACTCAACCGAATTGTAAACAATAAAAAAAATAAAAGAGTCTGTCATCGCTGAGAGTGGAATACGATGCTGGGAGTGGAATGCCCTTTTTGGCAAGTGGTAGTGGGTATACAATGTGCTTTGGGGGAAGAAAAATGAATGAAAATAAAGTAGAGTTTATACCACTATTGTGTTGTGTGTATTCAACATTACCCGATACAATACAGACATTGAGAAATGTGCTAGATACACAACATGTGGAATCAGGCTTCAGCGTAAGAATGCCATGTACAAACACATCTGATTGGTCATTATGCATATGATTGACATTATTATCTGAATGAAATGCTTCCACATAGCCCTTTTTAGCTCAACTGAGCGACGCTCAAGGGGAGCTTTACTGATCACTTTCTGTCCGTCGTCCGTCCGTCGTCTGTTGTTAACTTTACATTATCGACTTCTTCTCACAAACTACTCAACCAAATTCAACCAAATCTGGTGTGCATGTTCCCTATAATATATGAATTCAAATTTGTTCAAATCAAGTTGACCCGCCCCTTGGTAGGGCCACGCCCAAAACGTGAGCCTAAATCTTAAAAAATCTTCTTCTCATGAACCAGCTGTAGCAGAGACTTGATTTTAGGTGTGCAGCTTCCTTCTGAGGTGTAGACTCAGACTTGTTCAAGAGAAGCTCTAGGTGCTATATTTGCCATCGTTATGGGAGGGGCAAGAATTTTTGCCCCGACCAAAATTTCTATTTTCCAAACCGAGAGGCTGATTTGAACCAAATTTGATATGAGGTTTTATTGGGACATAAGTAGTTAATTTATGCCACCAAAAAAATGTTCCCGTCGCAGGAGCTAAAAATAGAAAAGATTTAAAACTCCCATATCTTCAAAACTGCACGGCACTGAGAATTTTTATTTGGTGTGAAGCTTCCTTAGGACCAACAGAATGGAATGGTAAAAAAAAATTGCTATCGGTTTTATCAGAGGATACTTTTTCGGGACTTTGAAAAAGTGCTGAGTCAGCATTTTTTAACACTGTGGGTAATGGGGAAAACATTAAAGAATCTTCTCCCAAACCACTGGTCCAAAGGCTTTCATATTTCACATATAACATCATTGGAAGGTTGATTCACATATTTGTTGAAATCAATTCCCTGGGTCCATATTTGGGCACTCTATGGGAGCCCAAATGTTTAAATTAGTGCAATATAAGGAATATTCTTTAAAAATCTTCTTCTTCAGAAGTATCTTTTGATATTTGGTATGCAGCATCCTTATGGGGGTGAGATTCAAGTTTGTTCAAGCCAAGTCGCTGGGTTCATATTTGGGCTCACTGTGGGATTCAGCAGTCAGAATTTTTTTTATATTTGGTATGCAGCATCCTTAGGGCAGTAAGGGGGGTGCATGTTAGGTTCAGGTTTGTTCAAATCCACTCCTTGGTGTTTTTCCATAAAATTTGCCTTTCTTGACTTCATTCCTTTGTAGTGTTGATGAACCATGTCTAACTGAATGTGATCCCAAATACTTTGGCAGGTGAGCGATTAAGGCCACTTGGAGCCTCTTGTTCTGGGAAGTGTTAGAACCTTGTTATTGGTAATGTGGGGTGTAACATCACCAAAATCTTCAAGCCACCAGTTTAACCCCAAAGTCCTCAATATTAATTTTCCAGTAATAACTACCATATATGCATTTAGATAGCTGCACATGATTTAACCATGTTTCTACATTTATATTTATTTATTTATTTTTGAGGATTTAACGACACTTTCGACTGCCAGGGTCACATTGTGTCGCAGTTTTACGGGTGGAGGAATTCAGAGTACCCTGAGATAACCACCAAGCAATGTCGAGCAACTGCCAGTCTCCCCAACATGCTAACTCCCCACAAGCAGGATTAGCATTGGTTGAAGACAAGTGCACCATTGACGTGCAGTACACCTTAGTACACAGTGCCACCATGCCTCATGCGGGCAGTCAAGATGAAGTGCCTTGCCCTGTTTCTACATTATTATTGTTGGCTGCCTGTACGGACAACCAACAATAATGTAAAAAACACTGACAAGATAAATTCATCTTACTAGTTGAGTTTTGAGGGAAGAATACACCTGGGACAACTTTTACAAAGCAATATAAAATAGGCAGTTTATGGCTGTGTGGGGACTTAAGGGAGCGATGCTGCTATTTTTGACATATTAAATCTTTGTAGAATGATATGATTGATATCATCCATTGAGTGGAACAAAGTGCAATCTGCAATGCTTTTAGCATTGCAGATGGCACCTTTTTGCACTCAAGGGATGATATAGAAGTTGATAAAAAATCAATCTTCTGTAGTCATATTTTTGGCCTATCATGTGGCTTCCTGATTTTAGAATTGTTGTTAACGAAGAAAACAGTTTTACAGTTTTATCCATTTGGGGTTTTGTCCTATTCAATTTTGACGTTTGGAAATTTTTTTTTAATTCGCTATTACTTGACTTTTTCTTCCGCTCAGAAAATTCTGAAAAATGTTGATTAAGGTAGCCCTTTTCCAGATTACTTCAAGTACTCTTTTTTGCAGGTCTGATTGTGAAGTTGGCTGGATAAGTTCATACTTTTGGCAGACAGCTTTGTTCTGGGAATAGGTATGGGTTTTTTTTTTAGCTTGAATGACGCAATCCTGATCATATATACTCTCTCAGCCTGAATATTCATATCCCTCTCATAATAAAATTCTGCAAGTGTGGAATTTTTTGTTTTTTTCCTAATCACCTAATTGGGTAAGACTCTGATAATAAATTTACTTAATTGAATTCATTCATAGTGAGCTGCTTTCATCTCTTGAGAGAAGTGTAAATGAGATTGATTAAATTCAATGATCGTGATTACGTGCTTAACAATAGCAACTGACTGCCTGTGAGAAGAGAACAAGAATTCTTTGTGAAAAATCTCTTAACTCATCTATCAAACTGTCAATTGGTGTGATTATTTTCACCACACACTCGACCGAAAGTGATATTCAAAAATTTAAAGTCTGCAGATATCTTAATCTTGTCATTGCTTTTTTAAACCTGTTCCCTTTTGGGAATCCTTGAAGCACCATAAGGAAGTCACAAAGATAGAGTACTACATTTTAATGGTTTTGTTTAACTTATCCACATGCCACTCAATAGAATAACCCTGTTATTCTTGTATTTCACTTTGTTGACAAATTTAGCTTCACTGGAGGTGTGAAATTGCAGGGCTTTAAAATCCATGCAAGAATTGGATTGGATTCTCGCAAATGTTCTTGCAAGGAAAACGATAAGAATCAGTTTTGATTCTCTCAAAGTTTATGGACACTTTTGACAGCCAGGGTTCCCCAGAAAAAACCACCAAGTGATGGCGAGCAACTGTCAGACTCCCCAATGCACTAACTCCACACAAGCATGGTTAGCATTGGTTGAAGACAAGTGCACCGTCAACATGCTGTACTATGCCCTAGTATGCAGTGCCACCATGCCCCCACATTGACAATCATTATTAAGTGCCTATCCCAAGGACACAACACAGTTACCTCTGGCGGGAATTGAACCATGTACATTTCGGTTTGAAGTCCAGTGCCATAACCACTGAGCCACCGTGCTCCCAATTCTTATCAAAGATTCTGAAAGTGTCTTTAAAGGCCTGGAAAAATCTACTTATTTGTTTACTCCCACATAATAATAACGTCTTGGAATACACTGTGAAACGACGTAACTCCATCCATGTGAAAAGTTTAAGAATGTCTCTTTGTGTCATGTATTCTAATAAAAAGCCCTCCCCCGATGTGCAACAAATTCTTCAATGTGGAGGTACAATTGTGCCCTGCGATCCATAAACCTGGCTGTTCGATTTAACTTAATTTATTTTTGACAAATGTGACCACAAATTCTATAAAGTAAGGTCAAACATTGATTCAGAAATAGATCACAAATGGTTGGAGCTGCCAAGTATTAATTTATATTATTGCAAAAAAATATGACTGGCACTTGTTGGCGACAGCTAACATTACAGAAAGTGTCTCCAGGCATTAATTGTCGCATTTTACAAGGAAAAAATACACATTTTCCTCATGACTTGTACCAGTTTTTTTGCAGTCAGAATGCCTCCAGAGGCCCTTTCAGAGCATCTAAAATTCAAACTTTTCCTGGGGGGGGGGGGGGGGAGGGGGGGACAATTTAACCCCTTGCAAATGCACTTCGGCATCTGCTGCAACAATAATAATTTCTTCAATATCTGAAATGAACCCAATAATTTTAACCTAGCAGAAGCTCTTGTTTTTAGTGAAATCTCATTTGTGTATACAGCAGCCAAGACTTCACTCGAAGCCAAGGCACTATAACTTCCATTAGTAAGACACCAAAACCATGAACATGTGTTATACATATACGACAAGAAACTCCAAAACTGAACTCAACCCTTAATGGTTGAACTGCAGTAAATATATAAATATTAGGTTTGTTTTTAACTATGACATTTCCTGTGGGAACCCCTGGAAGTAGAGCAGTGCTTGGTTACTGCTGTAAACAAGTTTTGCTTTACTAGTCAAATAGGACCAGCAACCAATGCCTGGGGTTCAATTAGTTTTAAACTGCACAGCATCGATATAAACGATCGGCTAAACTGAACATCATCCCTGGTTGCAGTAATGAGATGGCCATGCAAAGATGCTCAGAGTGATCTTAACTCCAGTAAATAAATAAATTTGTCTTTGGTATTTTTACAGGTTGCACTCGGGCTCAGAGTATGTCTGTACTCTCAAAATTCTAAATTATTTAACTGGTAGAGTGCTAAATTATTTTTGGCCTTCAAAATTTGTTCACATGTCTTTGCCCTGTTACAACTTATGGGAGAATGCCTATAGGCACTCTCCCATAAATTGCAACAGGGAACATCTGTATAGACTAAATAATTCCACTTTGAAGATAATATGAAGCACATGTGCAACCACTCTATATAGATCCCTTAATCTTTAGTACCTGCATTTCAGCGTAATGCCCCACTATGGGCTTCCAGCACTCTCAGTTAAGAGCTGAAAATTGGTTCTTGCAGTAGCAGTTTCCAAGAAACAAATCTGATTCTTGTGAATAGAGACCAAACTTCAAGGTCTGATTCTGGAGGTGGGGGGTAATGAAACACACCCCAAATTCTCTCTTTCTCAACTGGCACAGTTGAATCGGGTAAGATCCGAAATTAGAATGCATGGTCCTAGACAGCCACATGGAAAGACCAGCATTATAGAAATCTTTGACCCCAGTATAAACATGAATTTGTTACAACTGGTTGCTAGTTTTCTTATATGTAAGAACTGTAGCAACTAGCAATGGTGTGCAAAAACCTTTGACAGTCTGCCATCTACTTTTATCATGACATTGTCGAATATTTCAGTGATTTTGGACTTGAGAGATATATGTACATAAAAACTGCTGGGCAAATTTGTGTCATTATAAGGCAGACATAAGTCAAATCCCCTTCCCCTTCTCCCATCCCTAATATCTGAAGATAATTATATTTCTGAATCAAACCTGGAACCCAATCACGCCAATGCCTGGGGAACAGGTAAAGAGTAGTATAATGTGAGTATCATTTGGTATTTAATTTCCCAGCCGGTGAAGGTCTAGTTGTTATATCTGGTATTGTAAGATTAGAAAGGTCTTCATTAACTGGTAGAGTCCTAGAAGCCACTATCAGAGCTTTATTATGAAGTGTATGTACCCAAGCCTAAAGGTGTCATATTCTGTGGATGTACTTCATATTATCTTAGAAGTGAAATTACTTAGTCTATATGGGTTTGCCTTGTTACAATTTATGGGACAGTGCCTCTTGGCACTCTCCCATAAATTGTAACAAGGCAAAGACATGTGAACAAATTTTGAGACCAAAAATAACTTTGCTCTCTACCAGTTAATGACCAAGAAGTAATTTTTTCAAGTTTCTGAATCCGTAAGTTGTTTGCTCAACTGCCTATCAATTGGAAATTTGCTTATTGCAGACATGTTAACCTAATAAAAAAATTTTCAGGGACCTTGAGGGTGATTTTCAGGCAAATTGAAGGAATTTCAGGGAAAAGTACCTGCATGAACACTACACCATGTGGGAAGAACTAAAAATTTCAGCTCTTGGACCACCATTAGCACCAGGTTGCACCCAGTGGTCAAAGGCTAAAAATATTTTCTGATTCCTTTTATGCCATATTTAAAAATCATTGGTTTGAATATCCTCACTCTTCCCTCTTTTTCTTAAGTAGTCCCTGCCCCTCCACCACTACTCCCCCCCCCCCCAAATTCCCACCACCACCTATGGTTATAATTTGCCCAAAGTGTACTAAACATACAATTCCCTTCTGAAATGGGCAATAAAGTATAATTCCATTTTTCATGATGCCTGCAGTTTAATTCAACTTTATCTTTTTTATTAGATGTAGTGTTTGTTTACATGCACCGATTTCTGTGAGAGGATATTTCGGCCTGTGTGAATTGAGATTTTTTCTCATTGTCTTAATTCATAATTGTGTTAATACTTGTGCAAATACCATTCAGAACTTTACGGGAAGAGACACCTCAACTGTAACTTGTAATACAAAGCAGAAAAGAGTTTATTATTGACTATTTGAAAATAAGTCTTGTGTGTATCGATTTTCAACCATAACTTTTCAACATATCACAGAAGCAAGGTGAATTTTTGTGAGCAAATTGTACCCATTTTTTTAGCCCGACTGTTTACAGTGAGGGCTATAGTAATGACTTTTGTCCGTCCATCCGTCCGTCCGTCCGTCCGTCCGTCTGTTAACTTTTAGAGTTTTGGTTAAAGTTTGTGGTTAAAGTTTTTTACTGAAGGTTCAAGTGTTTTTTTGTTTTTTTTTTCCTGTTTAGTTGACATTTGGAGTTTTGGTTAAAGTTTGTGGTTAAGGTTTTTTTATTCAACCTTCAAGTACAGGCTATACCCGGTAGTTCTTGTCTGATTGTCACGAAATTTCATATGCAGGTTTTAGGTCATGTCTATATGAGAACATCCCCTTTTGGTTGTGATCAGTCAACTGGTATGGCTGGCCGAGCCCAAAACCCCAAAACCATTAGCACAGTCTACAGATCGTATTTATGAAGGGATTTCATTGCAACTTCATAGAATGCCTCTGTATAATGCCTAGATGAGAACGTCCCCGTTTGGGCATGACCTGTCAAACGTGATGGCTGCCCAAGCCCGAAACCCAAAAACTTTTAGCACAGTCTGCAGGTCATGTTTAATATGGAGCGATTTCATTGTAACTTGATACGATGACTCTGTATGATGTCTACATGAGAATTTCCCCATTTGGGCGTGATCTATCAACCGTCACGACTGCCCGAGCCCAAAACCCAAAAACCTTTAGGTCACTCTACGGGTCATATTTATGGAGGGATTTCATTGTAACTTGATAGGTTGACTCCGTATGATGTCTACATGAGAATTTCACCATTTGGGCGTGATCTATCAACCGTAACCACTGCCCGAGCCCAAAACCTGAAAACCTTTAGGTCACTCTACGGGTCATATTTATGGAGGGATTTCATTGTAACTTGATACGTTGACTCCATATGATGTCTACATGAGAATTTCCCTATTTGGGCGTGATCTATTAAGCGTCACGAGTACCCGAGCCCAAAACCCGAAAACCTTTAGCACAGTCTACAGGTCATATTTATGGAGGGATTTCATTGTAACTTGATAGGTTGACTTCATGTAATGTCTACATGAGAAAGTCCCCTTTTGGACGTGATTGGGCAACTGTGACGGCTACAGGTGCCCGAAGCCCGAAAACCTTTAGCACAGTTTACAGGTCATATTTTTGAAGGGATTTCATTGTAACTTTGTAGGATCAATCCACATGATGCCCAGATGAGAATGTCCCCTTTTGGTTGCGATCATTCAACCATGATGGCTGCCCAAGCCCAAAGCCCGGAAACCTTTAGCACAGTCTACAGGTCATATTTATGGAGGGATTTCATTGTAACTTGATAGGTTCACTTCATATAATGTCTACATGAGAACGTCCCCTTTTGGGCAACTGTGACCGCAACAGGGGCCCAAAGCCCGAAAACCTTTAGCACAGCCTACAGGTCATATTTATGGAGGGATTTCATTGTAACTTGATAGGTTCACTTCATATAATGTCTACATGAGAACGTCCCCTTTTGGGCAACTGTGACCGCAACAGGGGCCGAAGCCCGAAAACCTTTAGCACAGCCTACAGGTCATATTTTTGGAGGGATTTATTTGTAACTTGATAGGTTGGCTTCATATAATGTAGTGTTGAAACGATTAGTGATTTTCAGGAATCGACTAGTCGCCAGCAGTAATCGATTACTAATCGACTAGTCGAAGCCCCCATGTTATTGTTATCAAACTCAAACACGTGTTCCGCCGTTCTTCCCTGGTTAAAACTAACAGTAATACTTGCAGTGAAACAATGGCAAGTGAAGCTTTCAAAGTCCACAAAACCTCTTTCAGTTTCGAGAGAGAATTAATGTTGGTAGCTTCTGTTTAAAATAATTTTTTCTCAATATAGTCACTGATATTTTAATAAAATAAATCATTATTCAGGTTTTTTTTTATATTATTCGTTCCATCCCATTGAATGTTAACAAAAGGAAGTGCTCTTTACGCATGCGTGATGTACATCCCCTGTTGAAAATTAAGCACAGTTAACGCCCACAGCAGTCATCAGTCTGTCAACAATTGTACACCGAACACTCTCACACAACTTCTCGTATTATGACTTAACCTCTTATCTGTCCATAATTATGCATACATCGAACACGCCTACTAATTTCCATATTGTCTGCTTTGAAAATCATCACCTGACCTGATTGGGTTTCCTCTTAACTCAGTTGCAGTTCGAGGAAAAGCTAGTTTCACTTTCAATTTCCTGGAAACTCGCAGATTTCCAGGAATTTGTCCGCATGTATTTACAAAATGAAAATAAAAAGCACATGGATTTTGTAATTGGTTCTTTAGTGATAACAAATTGTTCCAAATACGAACTGGTATGTGTTCTTCCATAATTTCTCTTTGATGTTTCTATAAGACATTTCGAACTTACCAGTACCTGGTGAACAAATTGATGTCCGTAGGTGGCCTAATTTCATGTCAACTTTGGGTCCTAATTTTCTTGCAGGCTGCTCCCTCGAGAATAAGCTCACCCATATATTTTTCCCTGTTTACTTCACGCACCCCTGGTCTTATTCAATCTCTGGTCAGTTGGCCAACTAGGGTTGTTATTCATGCAGTCGGAACCATCAAACGCGTTATTTCCGTGGGTTGTTTTTTGATTTCGAGAGTTTACTTGTGACGTTTGCAACAACGTTGGGTGAATTTAAGGGGATTGTGTAATGTTGGGGCAGATGTTCCGACTAATCGACTAGCAGATTTAGGGATCGACTAATTTAATAATCGCGTCGACATCGATTAGTCGGCTAATCGTTTCAACACTAATATAATGTCTTGATGAGAACGTCTCCTTTTGGGCAACTGTGACGGCAACAGAGGCCCGAAGCCCGAAAACCTTTATCACAGCCTACAGGTCATATTTATGGAGAGATTTCATTGTAACTTGATAGGTTGACTTTATATAATGTCTAGATGAGAACGTCCCCTTTTGGGCAACTGTGACGGCAACAGAGGCCCGAACCCCGAAAACCTTTAGCACAGCCTAAAGGTCATATTTATGGAGGGATTTCATTGTAACTTGATAGGTTCAGTTCATATAATGTCTACATGAGAACGTCCCCTTTTGGGCAACTGTGACCGCAACAGGGGCCCGAAGCCCGAAAACCTTTAGCACAGCCTACAGGTCATATTTGTGGAGGGATTTCATTGTAACTTGATAGGTTGACTTCATATAATGTCTAGATGAGAACGTCCCATTTTGGGCAACTGTGACGGCAACAGAGGCCCGAAGCCCGAAAACCTTTAGAATATTCCACAGACCATAATTATGAAGGGATTTCAGTGTAGCTTGGTAGGATGACTACAAGTTTGTGGTTAAAAACCCAGACAAACACCCCTACCCCTCTCCCCCCCTCCCCTCCCCCAAATAGGCTTTTTTCTTCTTCTTCTTTCCTCCAATATGCATTTTGAACTATTTACAGTCACTACATGCGGAACCTTTTTTTTAAACTTATGTACACCCCCCACCCCATCGGGGGCCAATTAGGCACTTCTTTTTTCTTTTGTCAAAATTGCTTGTTTACAGTTTGGGTTAAAAACCCAGGCAAACACCACCGTCGCCCCACCCCCCCCCCCCCCCCCCCCCCCCCCCTCAATTAGGCCTTTTTTTTTTTTGTTTCCTCCAATATGCATTTTGAACTATTTACAGTCACTACATACATGTGGAACCTTTTTTTAAACTCACGTGTTTTGGGGTCTGGTCCGAAATTCAAGATGGCCGATGGCAGCCATTTTGTACAAAATTAGGCGCAATCAGATTTTTGCACAGAACTTCCATATCAAAGCACTGATTTGAATAATTTTTTGTGTGAATGTTTAATACCATGGGGTACATCTTGGGTACCTTTGGTATCACCATGGGACGAGAACGAGTGTTTTGGGGTCCGGTCCAAAATTCAAGATGGCCGATGGCAGCCATTTTGTACAAAATTAGATGCAGTCAGATTTTTGCACAGAACTTCCATATGAAAGCGCTGCTTTGAATAATTTTTTGTGTGAATGTTTAATACCATGGGATACATCACATATAATACGGGTTTTTTTCTCGTGCAGAAATTATGCAAATTAGATGAACTTTGATTTTTTCAGTGCGACTTACACACAGTAAGTACACATGTCAATATGGCTCGGGCTAGAGTCTGTATTTATGAACTGATCTTCACGAAATGTCTTGGGTACCTTTGTTATCACCTTGGGACGAGAATGAGTGTTTCTGGGTGCGGTCTAAAATTCAAGATGGCTGCCAGTGGCCATTTTGTACCGAAATTAGGTCCAATCAGTTTTTTGTCACAAGTTCTGTACAGCTCGTATTTATGAACTGATCTTCACAAAACTTCTTGGGTACCTTTGTTTTCACCTTGGGACAGGAACGAGTGTGTTTTGGGGTGCCTTTCTTATCACTGTTCTATGAGAACAAATATTTTGGGCTCAGTCAGACCCACTCTGGGACTCAAAGATTTTTTTCTGGTTTAGCATCTGACTGTCACCCACCTTTACAATACTTTACCTATACATTTGTTACAGGCAACGGTCAGTATTTATGTACAGACCGTTACAATACTTTATATGTACCTTTGTTATCAGGTCATTACCTAATGTTTGTCATTGCTGTGTCACATACTATACATGTACATGTCTTTGTCTTGACAAGTTGAGCTACAGTGTCATTGACACTTTCATTTAAATCCCTGGCCAATGCCTATTTAAATCCTGCGTAATTTCTACACTTAAAATGCAACATTGGCGATAACAAAATATGGAATTTATTACACCATTTGCATAAAATTACATCATATAATATGAACATTGCTTACATTTGGCTATTTGGTCATCTACTTATTTGATTTCTGCATTCAACTCAAACACTCATTGTAAATCCTTGCTGTGGGAACCCCTGGAAGTGAAGCAGTGCTTGTGTACTGTGGTAAACAAGCCCTGTTTTCAGGGACTGACCTGGTTAAGTTACCAGAGTGAATTTGACTCCTAAAATTCTGATTTGGCTCCAGAATCTAAAATATAGACTTTTTTGTTGGCTTGTAACCATAAGACTCCATTTCCTCCATTGGTCACTTACACAGCTAAGACCTGACTATGAATAATTGTAAAAAGGAATGGTTATTGTGGTGTTACAATAATATTTTTCATTCATTTGAGAAACAACTATAATTATGCTGAAGCAAGGATGTAATTAAATGCAAAATTGTATGTCCTATGTAGTTGAAAGCTTTCAACAAGAAAATTCTTATCAAAAGGTAATACAACTAAAGTTAACCGGTAGAGTGGAGAGTGCGGTGGCTCAGTGGTAGACAGTTGGACTTCTATGCTAGAGGTTCCAAGTTGTGTCCAGGGGCAAGGCACTTTCTCCCAGTTGCCTACATGGGGGCACGATGATGCTGTGTACTTAGGCGTACTACACATCAATGGTGCACATGTCTTCAACCACTGTAACCCTTCTTGAGCGGAGCATTGAACAGAGTTAGACCGTTGAGGAGCTGACAGTTGCTCGTCGATGCTCGGTGGTTCTCTTTGGGTACTCTGGATTCGTCCACCCGTAAAACTGTCACGGTCACGTTTATTCATTGTGTACAAGTATGTGACCTTAAACATCAATAAATAAATAACTGGGAGAGTACCTTGAAGCTCATATTTGGGTTTTATGCTGGTGTGAAGGTGCATCAGCTTAAAGGCTTCATGTTCTGTAAATGTACTTCATATTTTCTTTGTAGTAAAATTATATCATCTGCGTGGATTTGCCTTGTTACAATTTATGGGAGAGTGCCTATAGGCACTCTCCATAAGTTGTAACAAGGTAAAACATATGAACAAAATTTATTTTGACAATCAAACAAAAATTTAGCACTCTGCTGGTTAAGATGTAAATCTGGCTCCAAGATTTAAAAAATAGGCCCCAAGTCTGGCTATTATTTTTAAATGGACAGTTCAATCCCTGTCTGTTTTATTGGTAAAAGAGGACCTGGTAACCAGTGTCTGGAGAAGAGGTCCTCTAAAATGGGTAACATGAGTATAAACAATTGGTTAGACTTGACTTTCTGTCCATGTTGCAGTCACGGTCAGCCACTGTGCAGAAATATGTGTCCTTGAACACGAATAAATATATAAATATTGTGAGGCCCCGAGGATTAACGTGTTAACTGATAATAAGTAGTGTAAATAATGACAGTAGATAAAAATTTTAGGTGCTAAGAATTTTCATAAATTTGTTTGCTGCACAACATGTCTTCATGGCAGAAATCCAAGAGTGTTTCACATTTTAGTTTGCGTTGATACATATCTAGTTAGAAATAACTTTTTAAGTATTGACCAGCACAACCCCACTCACAAGGGCAAAAGATGATAACTTTGTTCTTGTTTCCTGAAAACACATCCAGTATCTTACGACTACGTGAGCAGGGCATAATTTATATATATATATATCCCTGTTTCATACATCAGGGAGACTTTTGGTGTGTAAAAAACATACATTAAGTAGACATCAACATTAGCGGGACATATACGTGTCCCCCTAATACTTTGATCTTCAATTGTCACTTTTTGTGTGATCTTCTTTTTTTTAATCTTGATTCTCTTGTATTCATCTAAACAATATATTTTGTGTTGTGCACCCGATGTCACTTTCGAGTCTGTACCCGAGCCACAAACACGTGGTGAAATTTTGATGTGCTATATGTTCGCTTGTCAAAAAACAGTCATTAAGTGGACTTTCAATTAAAGTTATTTTTCTCTTTTTTCGGACGATATGTTTTAATTGTATGATTACTTGATGACCGAAAGAATACTGAAAAATCACCATACAAAATAATAAGTCTGTCCTTTAAAATCCTAGGATATATTTGATAATCTTTTTTTTGTGTGTCCATTTTCAGAAAATTTCTGAGGTTTCGGGTTACATGGTAAAAAAAGGTACATTATGGGTACTGCGAATCTTACATATATTTGAATCAGACATTGAGAAACACAGAATGAATTGATTTAAAAAAAAGTAATAAACTGTTATTTTCGTATAAAAAACAGTCAACACAATAACCCCTGCTGTTCTGATTACCCGAGTTAAGTTAGTAATTATTAGTGAGGAAAATTGTGCAGTGCATGTTGATCGTGTGGGCGAGTTCTTCAGAATGTACGGTAGGGCTAGGTAGCTGGGGACTGGTGCTGGGTCCTTTGGTGTCCGCCAGTTATTTATTTATTTAGTAGAGTTTAATGACACATTAACAGCCAGGGTTATATCATGTCGGTGACAGTTTTACAGGTGGAGGGAGCCAGAGTACCCGGAGAGAACCACCGAGCAGCGACGAGCAGCTGTCAGTTCTTCAACATCGTAACTCTGAATTCTGCACCGCGGCACAGGCCAGGGTTAGATTGGGTGAAGACATGCGCACCACATGTGACGCGCCATGATTTCGAAATAAGGGGGGGGGGGCTGTAAATATTAGGGTGGGGGAACTGGACTCATTGACGTGCAGCGTCACACGTGCTGTGGGGCGAGGAGGGGGGGGTCGAAACGGGTGTTCCCCGGGCGGGGAATTTCTTTTTTAAATAACTGCTTTTTTTCGTTGCATTTTTTTTTGTATCTGGACCATTTTTATGACTCATTTCAAACCAGAAAATATACAATGCACAAAGCAATGAGTGTGACAAACAAGCGTAACAAAATATATCGCAGCATTTTGGACTTCGGAGTATTGGTTGAACAAGCTGGACGTTATTTGCCATACGCCCATAGGCGCCCTGGACGAAATGTTATTTTTGGGGGGGGGAGGGGGGGTGTTGAAGATTTCCCTCTAAAACTTGATTTTACCTGTGATGGCATGGGTGAGACGCGTGATGGCAAGGCAGGGTGTGGGAGAATGTGCCCCCTCCCACCCCCACTTGGGGGCAGGATTTGCTCTAACGGAATGAAGTCGCATATAATATTGAACTGTACTGTTGAATAGTGGACCGCCGACACGCGAAACGCCGGCGGCACGAACCTGCGAGGCGCGAAAGCTTTTTTTTTGGGGGGGGGGGGGGGGGGGGGGGGGGAGGGGGGGGAGGGGTAGTGAACCACTCTTAGAAAATTTTGAAAAATTTATGAGCTCAGATGTGTTTCCTGGGTTCTTGGCAATAATTACAACGTTAATTTTCAGTTCCATTTTAGTGATGTCCTGTGTCCGATTTTTTCTGTTTTTGTTTAGCCCGAATTTTCCCCACTGTCCTTCCTTTCACCCAAGGAGTGGGGGGGGGGGGGGCACACTGGATATTTGAGGGGGTGTTGGCTGCCCCTCCACCCTCCCCCCTTAGTGCCGCCACTGTACGTGCAGTATGCCGTAGTACCCAGCATCATCATGTTCCTTGTGGGCAATCGGAGTTAAGCGTCTTGCCCAAGGACACAAAGCAGGAGCACGAATCAGTCGCTGAAATGGCCACCCATCCTGACCCATCCAACTACTAACTGCGCTCGACGTTCTTAACTTCGGTGATCTGATGAGAATCGGTTACCGCGACACCACCACGCGCCCCGGGTGTCCGTCAATGGCATAGATGGCTTTCTGCTGGCATTGAGGCAAGCCAAAATTTCCAGACAAACTTACCCCCCCCCCCCCCCTCACCCCTCCACAAAAACCTTTTCACTGCAAATGTAGTGTAAATTGGTTAATGGCCTGAAAATTTGCCACAATAGCTTTGTTTTTACAACAACCAAGCCTCCTTCCCCCCTCTCCGAAGAAACAGCCTGTATTTTAATGCTATTAGACATAAATTCGCCCAAGGGTACCAATAAATTCAGACGGGGCTACAGATTCTCCGACAAAATTGTTGGGATGTGGGGGGGGGGGGGGGGGGTTGCTGGCTTGCCCCCTCCTTCGTATCTATGCCATAATGTTCGCGTGGCTAAGGACACTTGTTTTGTATTACGGGTACGATTTGGATATTTACTGACTCGGCAACAAGTTCGTTATCATAGCCGTAGTCGCGAATGTTGGATAGGGTCAGCCTCGTGATCTGTACATGTGGAGCTCTATTTGAGAGACTTCCGCCCTTGACAATGATAGCTTCGTCCTATGTGTTGGTGGTCTGGAATTTAATCGGGCATGCTGAGTGAAGGTCGCACAGCTTCTTGGTGGTTTGCACATGATGACATCACCATGCTTTTGGTGAGCTCTATCTGTCCGTCTTGTCCCTTCTCCTCTCTCTCTCTCTCTCTCTCCCTCCCCTCTCTCTCTATCTATCTGCCTGTCTTTCTTGCCCCTCTCTCTATCTGTCTGCCTTGCTCTGTCTGTCTGTCTGTCTGTCTGTCTGTCCTGTCTGTCTGTCTTGTCTGTCTGTCTTGTCTGTCTGTCTGTCTGTCTGTCTGTCTGTCTGTCTGTCTGTCTGTCTGTCTGTCTGTCTCCCTCTCTCTCTCTCTCTCTCCCTCTCTCTCTCAGTCTCTCTCTCTCTCAGTCTCTCTCTCTGTATCTCTCTGTCTGTCTCTGTCTCTGTCTCTCTTTCTCTCTCTCTCTCTCTCTCTCTCTCTCCTCTCTCCTGAAACTACACCAAAGTATTAAGCAGGCTGGGAAGTAGGCAGACGGGCAGGTGGGTGGGTGGGCAAGCGCGAGTGGGTGGGCTGACGTGCATTCAGGCAGATGGACGGGCTGTGGGTGCGCATCCAGGCAGTTGTAAAACACTGGCCAAGCTTAAACACCAACAAATAAATAAATAAATAAAACATAAAAAAAAAAAAAGAATAAATAAATAGACACAAATAAATAAATAAATAAATAAATAACTAAATAAATAAATAAATAAATAAATAAATAAATAAATAAATAAATGAGTCGAGTTAGTCAGACAGGCGCCCACTGTGTCTATAAATAAACACGCCGTTTTCTCTTGTGTGTGCGAATGATTGAACATAATCGGATTATGGTATTTAATATGTTTGGTGTGTGTGGGTTTCGGCAATATTGCCTTGTCATTAAAAATTTGATCGATTACATCATGCACGCCAGGCCTCAATGAGGCCTGGTGCGTAGGTCATTTGAGTCCGCCAGTCGCGTAGACGGCATTTTGCTGGCGTGGAGGCAAGACAACATTCTCCCACTGACCAAAAATTCCCCGATTGTTCAACAAGCTTGAAAAAAGAAGAGAAAAAAAAATGCAAATGCAGTGTAAATCGGTCTATGGCCGTAAAATTTACCCAATAGCTTTGTTTTCTCTCTCTCTCCCCCCCCCCCCATCTATGGCCCTATTTTTCACTTCAAACAGGTGGAGGGACTACATGAATGAAGTCTGCCAGAGAAGGCATATAAATTCTAATTGCCTGAGAAATCGGATTATGGTATTTAATGTGTTTGGTGAGTGTGGGTTCAGGCAATATTGTCTTGTCATAAGGATTCGGTCATATCATGCACGACAGGCCTCAATGAGCTTTCTCATTATTTCATAAATAATGAAATCAACAGATTTCCAGCCCTTCTATAAGCATATTTAATTCCATTTATGGACATTATCGGAGAGGGGCTACTAAGATGAGTAAAACAGACATAATGATGCATGCAGGTCCTGACCTCGGAATAAAATGTATTTGCAATTTTCTACAAAAAAATGAGATTGGCGGCATACAGCACTCCCAGATAGTTCCTGTCGTCAATGTGTGTGTCTCAAATACTCGATACACTGCTCAAATCACTTTCCCTTGCAACTGTTTTCGACCATTAGGAAAAATTCCGCCCTTGTCTTAACTCAGTCATTTATATTTATTTATATTTATGGTGTTTAAGGTCACATATTTATGCACAATGGCTAATCATGACCACGACAGTTTTATGGGTGGAGGAAGCCAGAGTACCCGGAGAGAACCACCGAGCAACGGCGAGCAACTGTCAGCTCCCCAACATACAAACTCCCACACAAGCAGGGTTAGCATTGGTTGAAGACACGTGGACCATCGACGTGCAGTACGCCTTAGTACACAACGCCACCATGCCCCCCACGTAGGCAATGGGGTGAAGTGTCTTGCCCAAGGACACAACGCGGTTGCCGCAGGTGAGATTCGAACCGAGGACTCTCTCGGCTTGCAACCTGCACCTCTACCTACTGAGCCACCGCGCCCCAACTCAGTCATTAAAAACATCTAAGCTCTCCCTACATTTTAATTGATTGTATTTAATATTTGTTCAACTGATGGTGTTTGAAAGTGAACGATCTGTTATTGTGCGACAAACAAGAATCAGGTCAACCAGGGCTTACAAATGCGTAAATAGGTGCCTCCCCACCCCACCCACCCCCCCCCCCCCCCCCCACACACACACCTCACACAGGAAATTTCACTCGCACTTCAGACCAGACAAAAATTTGAAGAGTCGTTTTTTTAAAAATACATTACACTATACACAAACGTAGTGTGAGTTACTTCATCAAGCCGCCTTCCCCTTCCCACTTCCCCGCCTTAAGTTTTGTTTCTTCTTCTTTTTTCGGGGGGGGGGGGGGGGGGGGGGGGGTACAATTTGTATGTGATATAATCAAAAAAACAAACTAGATATATTCAGAAATGAAAACCCACACACACACACGCCCAAGGAGATCCCAACTAGACTCCTATCGCCGTTCGACGTGCTACCTGTGCACACAGGGAGGGATAACGATGGAAGGATGTGGTTCTAGTTTGGACCACCAAAGACGATATTACTCAGAGATTATGCGACGGTAAAGAAATAAATAATGAATACTTCACTCATTTAGGGCTGAATGTCGTAAGAGGATAAATAACCTTGACTCCGAAATTTCGTTTCCTCCTTTCGTGGGTGAACGCCCCCACCCCCAGCTCTGCTCAGACTCTTTTAATTTTGTTTCGTGTTGAGCGAGGAGAAAAAGTTACCCCCAGAATCAGTGTTTCTTTCTTTTCAATCAGAATGCATTTTGGTTGATTTTCTTTCTATATCTTAAAAAAAAATTTCCAGTGAATTTCTATCATAAAATTGTGCTTATCTTTTAGTGAAAGCATGTTTCTTTGAAAAAGCATTTGTGGTGTTTTCAAAGATGTGTGAAGAAAGCATGATTGTTGTGCGAGTAGAGAAGAAGTGACATTGAGAGAGAGAGAGAGAGAGAGAGGAGAGAGCTCTGAATGATTGTTTATCGGTATTCTTTGTTTGTTGATCTAATATGTTTACCACCAAGGCCATGCTGTATTTGATTTAGTTGTCTTAATTGTTTTTATGAAGGTGTAATCCATTCATTTGGGCTACACAGAAGTTAAATAAACTAAACTAAGAGAAAAAGGTAGAAAATTACAAGCCTTACTGGAATCATTTGGTTTTATTCAACACGTGGATGTCACTGAAATGCGAGAAATATATCGATATTTGAAATGTAAGAAATATCGAAATATCACTGAAATCTAAGAAATATCTGTGTGACATTTATAGGCAACATCATAAAACATTCAATGATCGATAGAATATGTAAGAATAGATTTTCTATCATCCATTGACCATGTTGTTCCTGGTAATAAAACACTTATATGTTGCATTGAATAATCCCGTTTATTGCAACTGTCCAGATGGGATTAGGTCATCCTCTTGTGTGAAACTCTTTCCAATTCCAAATCCCCAAGGGGAAAGAACGAAAACTCTGTAATATGCAAGTTGCTAATTATGACGACCAAACCGGTTCCAGCTTCATTGGAGACTTTTATGGTTGCATCGTGCCCCACTCCTATTATAGTACAAGCCAGCCGGGGAAGATGTTTCTGGTAGAAATAATGGGGTAAAATTGCTTGATTTTTGCGTCAGTGTGTTTTCGGCGAGTAGGTGTGGCGGGTAGATCTGGGCGAGTTGGTGTGTCGGGTAGACTTCCACTCATTTAGGGTATTGATAGGTTTGAAATGTATTGACTTACGTCATTTATGTAAACAGTAATAGCCATTTTTATCTTCCAGATTCTGCTGATGGTACGGACAAAGAATAGGAATTAGCACGCAAATAACAGTCCTGGTTTAGATTCCAATATTAATATAGTATCAGTGTCGAAAAAGTACTGGGTTAACTTGAACAAGAGTTCATATGCCATTGCGTAGACCAGAGACATTAAAAACACTAATCCACTGTGTTTTCATTTATTTAAATATATTCCTGTTACGAGGGGGTTAATGGGAGCGTTGTACAATAATTTAAAGAGTGTCTATATAAAATGTTGACTGTGTATCATAACACCTTACTGGTGTTGGAAAGACTCAAAATGAAAACAGGGTTGGCGTTGTGTTAAGTATTACCCTGGCGTGACGATATGCGTTGATTCGGTGATCTGATATCAGTACTGACGTTGCAGTTGTAGGGGTCTGCAGGTTCAAGATTTTGCTCTCTGTTGGTAGTCTGGGTGTGTTGTCAGAATTGGGGCCAGTTCGCTATTTTCATCTGATAGTATAGCATTGGGTGTATTTGTTTGGATTGACCCTGGTCCGCTGAAAAAAGAGCACTGGCATTATCATTTGCCTCGTTACAATTCAAAGGATGACTCCATCTGGTACAGATCGTTCTGTTTCCATTTCAATGAGCGTTTTCATGGTTCTGACAAGCTATACCAATCACATGGAAACAGCGCCCTGTCCCCCAACTCTACCAACACGCCAGACTACCAACACAGACCAAAATCTGAACGGACAGGACCCCTGTAGATGCCACATCAGTACTGATATCGAATCACAGAATCCACGCATTTCGTCCGCCAGGGTAATACTCAACCCATCAACCCAACACAGATTCTGTAATCGGCAAGGTGTTACGATATGATGCAAACATTTCATATATGGACCCTCTTTACGTTATTTTACAAATGCCCCGTCAACCCCCTGTGGCGGGAAATAATTTGAAGAAAATAACAGCACTGTGAGTTATTTTTTTTTAATATCTCTGGTCTACATAATGGTATACGAACTCTTGTTCTGTTCAGCCCAACACTTCTCGACCCTGATACTATATAACTATTGTGAATCTAAAACCTGACCTACCAGATCTACCCACACACACCTACCCTCCGGAAAACATACTAACGCAACAAATAAGCAATTATTTCCGCCATTTCTACTCACAAACTCTAACCGCCAGGCCTTTTGCTATGAAAAGGGGAGGGAGCCACGAAGCACGAAGCCACGAAGCAACCACGAAAGCCGCCGATGAAGCCTCAAATCGAGCACTTTTGATTAGACCCTCATTACTACTATACAGAATCTTCACCAAAGGAGCCATCTCACACTTTCGGGTTGCTCTTCATATAGGCCTATGTATGGAAATGGCAGGGCGTCTCTCCCTGGCTATGTCATTTTCATGCAATGTACACCTTTTTGATTTTTATAGTAATTTAATGGAAACTATTGCAAAATACTGCAAAATAAAGTTCCATTCATTCATTCATCAGTACATTAACTATTATGACTCCATGTGATGGACATGACATTTAATGTACCAGCCCGCGAGCTTATTTAGTGACCTCACTATGCCAGAGCACACGCAAAACGGTCGGCGACTCGGCATATTATGCAGGTATTTAATTTCGATTCGGAAACGCGCCGATACCTCGAAACAGAGACGTACACGTGAACTAGAATGAATATTCACGCGCAAAACGCTCTTACCACACCGCATAAACAGAACGGAACTTTTAGTAACGTTTTACTGCTAAACAAAAACGGACTGTTTTATCCAGTTTCCACATTAATTGCTGAATTACTCCTTTGGGAACCTCGGCGGTTGAAGTTGTGCTTGTTTATTGTGGTTAACAAATTTTGTTCTCTGGAAAAATAGGACCTGGTATCCAAAGCCTGGGCTAAAAACAGCCTAAAGCGGGCACATAGGTATAAATGATTGGCTAAACTTCACTTCATGCCCATGTCGTGGGCACGATATAACCATCAATGCTGAAAGTGATCATAATCACCAATATATAAATAAACAATTTGAATTAAAAGTTACTTCCAGAAAACATTTCCTTCCACTTCAGCAACTGTAATGCAGTGCCCTCTCCTGAAAAAACATTGATTAAAAATATTCCTTCTTGGAAACCAAGAGTATTTTCAGATTGCTGCGATTTTAAATTTGAATTTATATTTTTAATAATTATGAAAGCTGTTTGTTGCCATGTTGTTAATTCGTTCAACTTTAGAAAATATATGAAAATACGTTTATTATTATGTACGTTTTCTCTGTTCCTTATTTATTTTATTTCTTTGTTCAACATTTTCATGACAAATAAGTAGTGATATTATATGTTATATTAAACAAAATAGTTCCATCTACTTCTAGTTTTTTTAGTGATAATTACACACATAAATACTGGACAGTTATGCTCAACAAGGCTTTACATTTGCACGAGGCCAGTTGGCCCCAAGATCCATATTCAGCTCCGTTGTTTTTTTTATCAGCCCCCACCCCTCCCCTACCTCCCCCAAATTCTGTAACAAGAAATGACCTAGTGATTTATAACAAACCTCAGAGAAACCCAGTTATGCTCAACCAGTCTTTATCATCTGCTCGAGGCCAGTTGGCCCAAGATCCATATTCAGCTCCGTCATTTTTTTATCAGCCCCCCAAAATTATGTAACAAGAAATTACGGATTGCTGTACCAAGTCACCTAGTGCTCTATAACAACTCTAAGAAAAACCCCAAACCTGTATTAAATTGTTAGATTGCTTCAAAGCCACCATATGTGATTCATTTGAATATTATTGATAACTCGACCAGAGCCGTGTACATGTGTGAAAGGAATGCAAGTCCTCGGGAAAAGTAGTCCCTCTGGTCTATAATTTCGCGAATTTATAGTCATAGGCCTAACATTTCTAGAAATAGTAGTCCTGCAGACATTTATTCCTAGAAATGTTAGACCTGGGACTATAATTCCGCGAAAGTATAGTCCAGAGGGACTACTTTGTCCGAGGACTTGCATTCATTCCAAACCTGCATATTATCAAGAAAACCATATTATGCAAGTTATCTTGGAACGAGCTCAATAAGCTCGTTCTTATAAGCGGGTCGCACAGACCTTTTTTGGTACAGATTCTCTTAGAATTTTGATCTAAATAGTGTCACGTAGTGCTATAAAGTCCCTATGGGATGTGCTCGATTATACTAGAGTATTGTCCCTCGAGCCAGAACCTTTGGTTCCTACCTATAATTACCGAAATGAGCCCGAGAATCACGCGGAAATCACCGAAACAGACCTGGTACGGCTCCTCACTTTTACAGACATATTCCTGGCCCGGATTCTCTTAGAACCCTACTGGAAAGACTACTACTAGTACTACTAACTACTACTACTACTACAGCTGCTACTGCTACTAATACTGCACCAGCCACCACAACCATCCCTACTACTACTATTACTACTAAAACTACTACTACCCCCTACTAATACTAGTACTACTACGACTATTAATCCCACTACGTATGCGTACTTACTACTACCCATTCCTGACTACTTACGGCATCTACTGTTTATCCTATAACCTATTCCCGTCATACAGGGGTCTGTACTGCCTGTGTAATGACTTCTATCTGCTGTAGTGTACTAATTAAATGATTATCCGTACCTGCCTCTGAATGGCCCTTACCTTAGTTGATTCATTCCTTCTTTGGCCAGTTCTACCTGTGATATGACTGCTGTCTTATCTAGTCTACATATTTTTGGATATTCCTGACTTCCCCAAGCTACTCTACCCGTGTACCTTAGTGGATTCAAATCTTTTCTTAGCCTGTTCTGTGGTGATATCACTGCTATCTACTCCAGTCTACCCATATCCGTCTATGTATGGCTCTATACCCACCTGTCCTCTTGACCTGGGGTTGTTGTACCGTTGCTGGTCCGCTTTTAGTTCTTATTACTGTTAATACACCAGTTGCCTGATATGACCGTTTGGTTGGTCCGTAATGTTAGGTTATGTTGTGTTGTGTGGGTAAGCTTGGTTGGCTAGTACAGTAGAGTAGGATGGGTTGTTTATACCTATGTTGGTCTACTATTAGGCACTTAGCAACGCTCATCCATCTAATACCTTATGCCATTGTGTGGTTGGAATAGGTCGTATGTAATGTTTGGTTATGGTAGTTTTGTAGGTATGTTTCGTTGTCTGGTAAAGCCGTATAGGATGAACTGTCTGTACGCCCGTTGGTCTATTTTTATCCCTTATACCACTACTGCTTTTCTACTACTGATACTACTGTCTGCTACTACTACAACTACTACTGATACTACTACTATTGCTACTGCTACTACCACTGACACTACTACTACCCACTACCACTACCATATATTACTACCTACCAAACACTAGCACTACTACTACCAACACTACTACTGCTACTACTAATTCTACTACGGCCCCTACTACTTCTAAAACTGCCAATACTACTGATATTACTGGCTACTTCTACTTGTCTGCTACTTTAGATCACCCCCAAAACTTATAACCCATATCTGTCTATACAGTCCCTTGACCAAATGGAAGCGCCAGTGGCCCTTTGGCTTTCTCTGTTTAGACCAAGAGGAGCCATACGAAAAAAATTACTGCTGGAGTAAATACTCCTACTACTCTTCGACTCATCTCGGTAAAAAAGGATTCTGGTTTCTAGTCAGATTGGGATTTCTTGGAGGTGGTTAGTGGATTTTGTCAAATGAACTTAAGAGCGATGAGAATAAGTACTCCTAGTCCTAGGAGTAAATAACTCCTACGACTCCTCAACTCATCTGTTTGGAGTAACAAGAGTAATGAGATAATTACTTCTGGAGTAAATACCCCCACTACTCTTCGACTCATCTCGTTAAAAAAGGATTCCACGACCAGCCACTAGAAATGGATTCTGTGTAAAGGATTCCACGGAACGTGTGGTTGGTGTCTGATGGAACGTGATGGTGGTCTAGTACATAATGTGAGCACATCACATACAACTCATTAGGCCATTCTGAATGTGCCGATATGTGCCTGTGTGAAAATGCATTATGTGCGTAAATCACATACCGCACCTAGACACATACGAAGAAAAAAAGATTCCTAACCGATTCCGTAAAATAGGATTCCTAGTCGATTCCGTAAAATAGGATTCCGTGATATGGAATAAATTCAATCGAACATACCCCAGAACATACCCCCATCTTATAAGAAGCCTTCCAGCTCATAGCAACCATTTGTCACCATATAAATCAAGATGGCGGCCTCCAGTATACAAAATGGACGATGGAAACGTCTATTACCACAACAACAAGTGCTGCGGCATGCGCACTAACACCACATATTACTATGGGGAATGACGTCACACGATGGCCGCTCACGCGCGCTACCATGACAACCAAGATGGCGACCCCGGTCACGTGACTATGACATTACTTCGGGGGTTATCCGCGGGGTCATCCAGATAGGTGTTGAAGATTGCGAGCTATACTACTACTAAATTTATATATTTTTAGTTGCAGTCTTGCTGCCATCATTCTTGCTATAATACATTTGTCACTCCTTTGGGCAGCAGTCAACTTATTCCGAAAGATATGCTATATTATATGGAGACACTCCAGCAAATTTTTTAACAATCAAGTCTGATGCCAAATCATTTTGTGCACGTGTTAGTCACATGCGAAACGTGCTTGTCAGTATGGGCTGGGCGGGGTGGAAGGCTGCCCCCCCCCCCCCCCTCTCGCCTTTGGTTTGGAAAAAAAAATTCTGGCTGTTTTCATATTTTTTCTTGGCAAGTTTTGGGTTGCCCGAAAAAAATATGAAAACTACTCGGAATAATCGATTTTTACCAGGCAAGTTCAGGCAAGTTTTGGTTGCTCCCCCCAAAAATTATCAAAACTACTCGAAAGAATCTATTTTCACTATGCAACATTCGATCTTTGTCTGTCCGAACAAAAAAATTGAAAAACAGCCCTCAAAATTGGCTTTTTCTTGAATCGTTGTGTGTGAGTTTTGGGTGGGGTGGGGGGTAGTAGGGGGTTGAACTTGCACAAAAATATATATATATGGCCCCAAAAAGTGACTGGTTTCCTCCTTAATTACAAGGTCGGAAAGGCAGCCGGTGGGTGGGTGGAGCACTAGGATCGGTCTCATGCCAACGCATGGTTTTAAATTTCTCTGAGAAGACTCCTCGGACCTCACCAACGGGGAGGGAGTGGCCTCAACGGTGCCCGCGGAATCACTTTTCGGGCAAAATCTTCCAGACCGCCCCCCACCCCCCCACGGCCCGTGC